>QRDG01000528.1:0-135131 GCA_012064385.1 Puccinellia tenuiflora
AAGAGGAAACCACAATGGGTCAGGGGAGATTTATGGAAGAGGAAATCTCTGTGGCACCGAAGAGACGCTCAGCAGCACGGGAGGTGTGCCACGAACTTGCAGGTGCGTGGCGGCGCATGACGATGAGGTGGAGGCGTGTGACGGGGAGAATCTCGGCCGAGGGAGGACCGGGAGGGGATATGAAGTACAGAAGAAATGCGGAAAGTTTGGGGAAGGAGGTGTGAAAGGAATGAGAATAATTTTAAGGTGGTTGTTGAGAGTGTGATTCAATTATACAGCAATTAAGTGAGCCTGAGTGCAACAAGGGGTGAGAAATATGAGGGTTCGAACCATTAAGTAGTAGGAAGCTCCGAAGCTATGAGTGTATTTTTGTTGCTGGGTAACGAATTAGCGGGCATGGAGATCGTGGGCAGTAGGCTAGCACAAAATCTATTTCTTCACGTTTGTAACTGCTCATAGCCTTATTTCTCCACCAAACATAGAAGAACCTACATACGTAGAATCAACTCAAAGTTCTAAATTATTTTATTCCAAATAAAATTTCTCTAACTTTGACCAAATTTATGAAAACACATGGATCAGTATCTACAATGTAAAGTCCATATAGTGCAAATATAAATACTTTACGATGTAAATAAAACTGAATTGGTGTTATGGATGTCGATATATTTTTCTACAAACTTGATCAACAGCTCAGGCACGCCCCCACCTGCCACGTCATCAACATTCGCCGAGACTTGATGGACGACGTGAAGAAATGACTGCGTGTCGCCGGGCAAAGCCCGCGCGGCTCGGCGGCGGCGGGGTCCTCTCCTCCTTCTGCTGGTGGCGGTACGGCGCGGGCCGGCCTCATCGGCGGGAGCTCGGGCGGCGGCAACGTCGGCTCGAGGCGGCGCGGCGAGGCAGTGCAGGCGCGCACGAGGGTGCGGCAAGGCGGCGCTGGAGTTTGCCGGCGCGGACCTGCGCACGGATGCGCGGCACGAGGACGGCCAGCGACGCGGAAGGTCGGCGGTGGCGCTCTGCCTTCGTGGCTGGGGCACAGGGCAGGCCGCGATGCGGCGTTGGCTGCGCCAGGAGGGCAGAGATGCGGTGCGCGACGACGCGGAGGTGACGGGGCGCGGCCGAGCCGGAGGGAGATGGCCGCGCGGCAGCAGGAGGTGGCGGACGGCGCGGGCCGTCCCAGGCTCGATCTGGGCCGGGCGGGCCGCATCCGTTGCGCTGTGGGCGTGCTGGGGCGGCGGCCCCAGACCATGGAAGATGGCGCGGCGGCGGCCCCCGTGGCAGGAGGCACCACGGTTTGGTCCCGGGACGCCAGGAGCCACGGCGTCCCTCTGCCTGTCCTATTGCTCCCGGCGCTTCGCGGACGGATCAAGCTCCGGGCGAAATCCTTGCACTGACTCCGGTCGGTGCTGATGACGGCGGCGCCTTCGGGCGTCGTTCTCTTTCTTGTTTGCATCATCGTGGAGCTCTAATCCTCGCCGACGTGAGTGGTTTCAAGACCTCCGGGTGAAGACCTAAGCTCCCTCGGAGCGGGCGACGGTGACGGAAGCGTTACTACCTTGTTGGAGGCATTGCCTTGGAGCTCTTGGCCCTCGCGGTGCGTTGGTTTCGCGGAGGTTGGGCGGGATGGCTCTGTGTCGGGGGAGGCGGATGCCGGGGTGGCGACCCCGGACAGTGGTGGTATGTCGAGGCGGCGGCCTCGATCCCCTCTGCAGCGACTGCCCTATGAGGAAGGGCCTTCGCCTTGCGAGGTCTTGGGTGGTGACCTGGTGTTGCGAGGGCAGCAAGTGCGTCGACCCGGCTGGTTCGGCTCCGGGCGATGCGGAGTTTGATCTGGTTGCTACGTCGGGCGGCGGCCCCGGATTTGGCACGGCGTCTGAGGTCTACGGGCGGTCGTCTTTAGCAAGGGTAGCAAGGGCTAGGAGACGGCTGGGTCGTGCGGCGTTGCGGCTCGTGTGCGGCTTTGGTGCCGAGTGGTGTAAGTCGGGGCGGCGGCCCCGGGTTTGGTGGTGTGTTTTGTGGTGTCCGGTGGGCTTGTGTCGTGGGGGCGACGGTCCCCTCGCTTGTGCGGTTTTTCGACCGTGTTTTTCTTATAAACATGGCTTTTGTATGGTTTTTTAGCTCGGTTTTCCTTATAAACTGTGTCAATTCTATTCTTCTATACAAATTGCAGAAACGCCCTGCCCTCTTCGAGAGGTTTCTCGAAAAGAAATGACTTCGTGTCCACAAAGTGGCAAGCTGGTGACCCGGTTTTAGTAATATACGGAGTACAACTCTGTGACTAATGTGCATATGCGGGGCAAGTTCATATATACCACGTACGCGTTTTCCTCGTGAATTATGAAGCTTTGATTCGAGAAAAGGTACAAACAGACGTAAGCGCCGCTAGCTGCTGCACAAACACAGATAAAGAACTCGCCGCTAGCTCCTTTCATGCATGTATATATAAGATCAGTGTACTCGTGAAGCATCGAGGGAGAGGCCTAAAAGAAAAAAAAACGCCTGGCATATCACTTGTAGAAAAACCACCTTTCGGACGCGCTGAACCAGCCATTCGTCCGGGTCAGTGAACAACCGGGACCAATGCTAGGCATTGGTCCCGGTTCGAGCTGCCAGGGGCCCGTGGAGCATTGGTCCCGATTGGGTTGGGGACATTCGTCCCGGTTCGTGGCACGAACCGGGACCAAAGCGAGCTTTGGTCCCGGTTCGTGCCACGAACCGGGACGAATGCCCCTGCCTATATACGTACGTAACCTCGCCTTCTTCTCTACTCTGTTATTTTTTTTGCTCGGATTGGTGGGAAGTGGGTGCTAGTTTTATTTTCCTTTGCCACGCACAAGATGTGTTCGATGAAATGCCCGAGCCACACTTAAGTTCACACAAAATGATATCCTCGACCGAGGTTAGCAACTTTATCCTTCTCATCTATAATTGATACAGAAATATTGCATGTGTCGATGTACGGTGGTCATTTCAGTATTCAATATGTTATTCTAATTGTATTTGATAAACTTAATTATATGATATGCAGATGGATGAACGGCAGCGATGGATGTACGGCGACCGACGCAGTTCTGATTTTATTACAGGCCTGCATAAATTTATCCATGTGGCTGAGGCAAACAAATATGATGGTTTTATACCTTGTTCATGTGTGGACTGTCGGAACGTTAAGGAGCACTCTTCGTCGAGAACCCTTCAAGGCCACCTGCTTCGGAGAGGTTTCATGCCCAGCTATAATTGTTGGACCAATCACGGAGAAAGAGGGGTTATGATGGAAGACGATGAAGAAGAAAATGATGATGAGAACTATCGTATGTTCTCTGAAGAATACGGTGATACTGCGATGGAAGACAATGAAGAAGAAGGTGGTGAAGAACAACGGACGCCAGATGAGCATGCTGATGGTCTTGGTCGGGTCATTTCCGATGTACAACGAAAATGCGATACAGAAAAGGAGAAGCTGAAGTTGGAGGCCATGCTAGAGGATCACAAAAAGTTGTTGTACCCAAATTGCGAAGATGGCAGCACAAAGCTCGGTACCACACTGGAATTGCTGAAATGGAAGGCAGAGACTGGTTTATCTGACAAGGGATTTGAAAAGTTACTGAAAATAATGAAGCCGAATCTTCCAAAGGATAACGAACTGCCCGAGACTACGTACGAAGCAAAGAAGGCTATCTGCCCTCTAGGANAGAAAAGGAGAAGCTGAAGTTGGAGGCCATGCTAGAGGATCACAAAAGTTGTTGTACCCAAATTGTGAAGATGGCAGCACAAAGCTCGGTACCACACTGGAATTGCTGAAATGGAAGGCAGAGACTGGTTTATCTGACAAGGGATTTGAAAAGTTACTGAAAATAATGAAGCCGAAGCTTCCAAAGGATAACGAACTGCCCGAGACTACGTACGAAGCAAAGAAGGCTATCTGCCCTCTAGGATTAGATGTGCAGAAGATACATGCATGCATCAATGACTGCATCCTTTACCGCGGTGAGGAGTATGAGAATTTAGATGCATGTCCCGGTATGCAATGCACTGCGATACAAGATCAGACAAGATGATCCTGGTGATGTTGAGGGCGATGACGAGCCCGTCAGGAAGAAGATTCCTGCTAAGGTTATGTGGTATGCTCCTATAATACCACGGTTGAAACGTCTGTTCAGAAATAAAGAGCATGCCATGTTGTTGCGATGGCACAAAGAAGAGCGTAAGAAAGACGGGAAGTTGAGACACCCCGCCGATGGGTCTCAATGGAGAAAAATCGAGAGAGAGTTCCCGGACTTTGCAGGTGAAGCAAGGAACTTATGGTTTGGTCTAAGTACAGACGGCATGAATCCTTTTGGGGAGCAGAGCTGCAGTCACAGCACCTGGCCCGTGACTCTATGTATCTACAACCTTCCTCCTTGGTTGTGCATGAAGCGGAAGTTCATTATGATGCCAGTTCTCATCCAAGGCCCGAAGCAACCCGGCAACGACATTGATGTGTACCTAAGGCCATTAGTTGATGAACTTTTGCAGTTGTGGGCCATACCAGGTGTACGTGTGTGGGATGAGCACAAACAGATGGAATTTGACCTACGAGCGTTGCTGTTCGTAAGCATCAATGATTGGCCTGCTCTTAGTAACATTTCAGGACAGTCAAACAAGGGATACAACGCATGCACGCACTGTTTAGATAAGACTAAAGGTACATATTTGGAAAAATGTAAGAAGGTCGTGTACCTGGGGTGTCGTCAATTTCTTCCAGGCAGTCACCCCGTAAGAAAGAAAGGCAAGCATTTCAATGGTGAGGCAGATCACCGGAAGAAGCCTAAGCTCCCTGATGGTGATGTTATATTTGGTATGGTCAAGGACATAGAAGTAATCTTTGGAAAGGGTCCTGGCGGTCATTCTGTTCCGAAAGACATCGCTACCGGACACGCGCCCATGTGGAAGAAGAAATCTATATTTTGGGAGCTACCCTATTGGAAAGTCCTAGAGGTCCGGTCTTCAATCGACGTGATGCACGTGACAAAGAATATTTGCGTAAACCTGCTAGGCTTCCTCGGCGTGTATGGGAAGACAAAAGATACATCGGAAGCAAGGGAGGACCAACAGCGTATGAAAGACCCAAACAACAAGCATACAGATAAAGGGCGTCATTATTTAAGTAGCTACGCTCTTACGAAAGCAGAGAAGGAAATATTTTTTGAGTGCCTGAGCAGTATCAAGGTCCCGGCTGGCTTCTCGTCAAATATAAAGGGAATAATAAATATGGCAGATAAAAATTCCAAAACCTGAAGTCTAATGATTGCCACGTGATTATGACGCAGTTGCTTCCGATTGCATTGAGGGGGCTTCTATCCAGAAAGTCTGACAAGGTTACAGAAGGATGTGGCCAATGTCTTGTTAGTTTTGAGTTGGTGTTCCCCCTATCATTTTTCAATATTATGACGCATCTCCTGGTTCACCTAGTCGACGAGATTGCAATTCTCGGTCCTGTATTTCTACACAATATGTTCCCTTTCGAGAGGTTCATGGGAGTCTTGAAGAAATATGTTCATAACCGTGCTAGGCCAGAAGGAAGCATCTCCAAAGGCTATGGAACAGAGGAGGTCATTGAGTTTTGTGTTGACTTTATTCCTGACATTAAGTCGATTGGTCTTCCTGAATCGCGGCATGAGGGGAGACTTAGTGGAAAAGGCACGCTAGGAAAGAAAGCAATGATATGTAGGGACGGGCATTCTTTCACTCAAGCACACTACACAGTTCTACAAAGTTCCACCTTCGTGGCTCCGTATATCGAGGTACACAAGAATAGTGTACGCTCGAAAAACCCAGGGAAGCCTGACTCCTGGATTAAACAAAAACACATGGAGACTTTCGGCAGTTGGTTTGCGATTACATCTCATGAATGACACCGATATTGGAGATCAACTCTACTTATTGGCCGCGTCACCATCTTCGACTGTATTGACTTTCCAAGGGTACGAGATAAATGGGAATACATTTTACACGATTGCCCAAGATAAAAAGAGTACCAACCAAAACAGTGGTGTTCGCTTTGATGCAACAGACGAGAATGGACAAAAGGACACATACTATGGTTACATAGAGGAGATATGGGAACTTGACTATGGGCCTACTTTTAAGGTCCCTTTGTTTCGGTACAGTTGGGTCAACATGAATGGAGAAGGGGTAAAGGTAGACCAGCTGTACGGAATGACAACAGTGGATCTCAAGAATCTTGCGTACAGAGACGAACCATTCGTCCTAGCCAATGATGTGGCTCAGGTTTCTATGTGAAGGACATGAGCTCCAGACCGAAAAAAGAAAAGATAAGGAAAGAAATACAGCACACGATGATCCAAAGCGTCACATAGTTCTTTTAGGAAAAAAAAACATCGTGGGAGTCGAGGACAAGACAGACATGTCAGCAGATTATAATAAGTTTGATGAAATTCCGCCATTCACAGTGAAAACTGACCCAAGCATCCCATTACATAATGAAGAAACTCCATGGTTACGGCCGAAGAAGCGATCATGATCTAAGTATGAGTGTAATAGTATATAAAACAATTTATGTATGAGTGTTCTCAAAACCTTTTTATGTATGAGTGTTGACAAAAACTGGTGAGAAGTTCGTGTACAAAACACACGGTATCACTTGCATACAAACCGTATTCGGTCGATGAACTGAAGGATTTCTAGATAGAACAAAACACACGGTATCACCTGCATACAACCCTACTGTGGCTAGAGAGTGCCCGCATATCAAATGCACCGTAGGGCGTATGCAGGTGAAACCGTTTGATTTGTATTCGGTCGATGAACTGAATGATTTCTACCACCACCACTCCCACCTCCTCGGCAATTCATCATTGTGTCACCCTAATCCAGTGGTTGGATTCAACCTACCCGAGGGCTTGTGTTTCCAACAGCGTCGTTGTGTTGTCCTTATTCACCGACCTACAGGAGGTGGCTCCAATGGCTGGCCGACGAACAAGGACAAACACAATAATGCTAGGGAACATGCCAGCGGGTAGGCTAAATCCAACCATTGGGTTCGGTGGCAAAGGTAGACGCTCGTTGTGTGCCGTTTCGCTGTAGGGACGTCGCTATTTATAGGCGATTAGAAGGTGTACCTGTGGATGAGGTGGGAGTGCAGATCCAACAGCTCACAAGCACTCTAAAGAAACACACCCCTGATCCAACGGCTCACAAGCGCTTGAAAGAAACACACGATCCGTGTGCTTCTTTAGTCCCGGTTGGTAACACGAACCGGGACGAAAGGGTAGGCCTATAGTCCCGATTGGTACCTCCAACCGGGGCGAAAGACCCTTTGGTCCCGGTTGGTAACACGAACCGGTACTAAAGGCCCTGATCCAACAGCTCACAAGTGCTTGAAGGAAACACACGATCCGTGTGCACACGATCCAACAGCTCACAAGCAATCGAAAGAAACACAACTCTGATCCAACGGCTCACAAGCGCTCGAAGGAAACACACGATCCGTGTGCTTCTTCCACCGCTTCCCGCCTTCGTCTTCACGCAATTTCTCACTATATATATGTAGGCTTGGCCGCCATTGCCATATCACATCTAAACTCACATCTGCAACCTCATCACTCTTCCATTGTAACAAAATTTTGACTTAGGTGTTTTGACTAAGGTGTTCTCGGGGACGATGTCCATGTTGGACCAGAGGGGCGATGTGCGGGACTGGGCTCCACCGGGCTGGCACTGGGAGGTGCTACCTTCCGGGACACACAGCTTGGTGAGGAATACGGGTGACATCGTCGACCCGGATCTTCTGTGGTGGCCGTCGCGTGGGCCACGCTCGGTGCAGAGGGAGCCGGCCCCCGAGGAGGAGGTACGTCGCCGTATCAGGGAGGAGGATGAGCATGTCCGTCGCTACATGTATCTATTGGATAGGCAGTATGATAGTAGGTGGTCGTTTCTTCAGAGGGTTCCTTCTCACGTGAGCTATGACCCTGTGAGGGTTCCTTCTCTTTGGATGCGCAGTGCCGGCGGCTCAGCACCCCGCGGCTCAGGAACCGGTCGAAGTTAGTTTCAGAGTCTGTGATCGCCATTGCAGTTCTCTTGCCTGATGAAGATTGTCCATGGCTACGGCGTAATCAGAAGAAAGGGACACACACGAAGAAACAAGTGAACACTAGATAGGGATGTTGTTGGTGATGTGTAATAATTAATGTATTGAACATTTTATCAAATGCACACGGTTTCCCCGTCATACAGCCCAACGGTGACTCGTGAGTGCCTGCATATCAAATGCACCGTTGGGCTGTATGATCGAGTGTTCCCAAATGCATTAAACCTTTTATGTAATTTGTATTCGGTCTTTAGTCCCGGTTGGTATTTATAGCTAAAAGATCAGGGGAAATCTTCATCTTTAGTCCCGGTTGGTAGCTGGAACCGGGAAAAAAAGGAGCGTTGATATGTGTGCCTTATCTTCTGCTTGAGATCCAACAGCTTCACAAGGACTCGAAAGAAACACACTCTGATCCAACGGCTCACAAGCCCTTTAATAATTAATGTATTAAACCTTTTATCAAATCCACACGGTTTCCCCGTCATACAGCCCAACGGTGGCTCGTGAGTGCCTGCATATCAAATGCACCGTTGGGCTGTATGACGGGAATCCGAATGATTTGCATATAGGGTCATGTGGCTGATCCAACACTGGTTTTTCCCATCCGGAAGCTTGCGCATCCGTCTCGCGTCGTCGTGAGCAGCAAATCGACCTTCGATCCAAGCAGCCGCAAGACATCTCTCATGATCTAACGACCGTCCCAAAAAGTGTTGGGAATGTTGTAGATCATGAGAGAGCCTTGCAGCTGCTTGGATCCGACCGAGGGGCATGGCTACCACTTCCACCACCACCACTCCCACCTCCTCGGCAATTCATCATTGTGTCACCCTAATCCAGTGGTTGGATTCAACCTACCCGAGGGCTTGTGTTAGGGAACATGCCAGCGGGTAGGCTAAATCCAACCATTGGGTTCGGTGGCAAAGGTAGACGCTCGTTGTGTGCCGTTTCGCTGCAGGGACGTCGCTATTTATAGGCGTGTGCTTCTGATCCAACGGCTCACAAGCGCTCTAAAGAAACACACCCCTGATCCAACGGCTCACAAGCGCTTGAAAGAAACACACGATCCGTGTGCTTCTTTAGTCCCGGTTGGTAACACGAACCGGGACCAAAGGCCCTGATCCAACAGCTCACAAGCGCTCGAAGGAAACACACGATCCGTGTGCTTCTGATCCAACGGCTCACAAGCGCTCTAAAGAAACACACCCCTGATCCAACGGCTCACAAGCGCTTGAAAGAAACACACGATCCGTGTGCTTCTTTAGTCCCGGTTGGTAACACGAACCGGGACTAAAGGCCCTGATCCAACAGCTCACAAGCGCTTGAAAGAAACACACGATCCGTGTGCTTCTAATCCAACGGCTCACAAGCGCTCTAAAGAAACACACCCCTGATCCAACAGCTCACAAGCGTTTGAAGGAAACACACGATCCGTGTGCACACGATCCAACAGCTCACAAGCACTCGAAAGAAACACAACTCTGATCCAACGGCTCACAAGCGCTCGAAGGAAACACACGATCCGTGTGGTTCTTCCACCGCTTTCCGCCTTCGTCTTCCCTGCAATTTCTCACTATATATATCACATCTAAACTCATATCTGCAACCTCATCACTCTTCCATGGCTTTCCACCGTACTAACCTACCGTCAGGCGGAGGAGCTTTCCGCCTCGAACTACCCCTGCCCGCCCGGCTACCGCGTCCCCGCCGGCTGGAGGCTGAGCACCGGCGGCGTGCCGGTCCCTCCTGTCCCTCAAGGTGTGGCGCGCCGGGCGGCCATCACGAACCACTACTACCTCGAGCTCACACCGGAGCAGCGGATGGATCCGGGCTGGCATCCCGACTACCGCCCGACTTGGGAAGCCTTCTTCATCAATCGGCGTGAGAGGGCGCTCGCCAGGTACGAGAGGGATGGCCCTCCTCCTTCGGACTTCAACGAGGCCGGCCGTCAGCTGTGGTGGGCTGGCCGGACTCTCCAGGGCGTTATGAACTACATCATGGCTGGCGATAACCCCCGCCTACGCTACCCTAACATGCAGTCCGGGGGTGCTCACCCGTCGAGGTTCGAGCCACGAGCGCCGTATGAGTACGATGACAGCGACGATGACGATGACGGCGACTACGAGTACGAGTATTATAGGCCTAGGCAGGAGTATGACTAAGATTGTTAGGACAACTGATCCACTGTTGTCATTCTGTACCGTATCAAATACACCGTCGAAGTTAGTTTCAGAGTATGTGATCACCATTCCAGTTCTCTTTTATGTGATCATAGTTTAGGTTACTACTTGCTTTTGAAAACTTGCGACCTAAACTATCGACTTCCGGATATGTATGTGATATTCATGCATATGTATGCAAAATATTGGGATCCACTGTTGTCATTCTGTACCGTATCCGGTCGATTACCTGAAGGATCTATTGTTGCCATTATGTACTGTTTAGTGACATATGAATTAAATCAATAGATATGAATTAATTCAATAGATATAAATTAATTCAATAGATATAAATTAAATAAATAGATAGATTACATTTTTATCAACAATTTGATATATTATTTGCATTTTTCTGATAAACTGATCAAATTTACTTAAATGAATTCACCTCTAATCTTAAAAAAAATGACAAAATGGTTAATATTTTGTATAGATAGAATAACTATTATATAAAACAGAAAATGGTTTTGAATTATTTATTCAAATTTAAACACTTTTCATGTTGAAAGTCTTTTCAAATTCAAAACCATTTGAAATTCATATTCAAACACCTTAATAAGAATAAAAAAGGCGGGAACAACATTCAGAACTGAAAAGTTTGAAAAAAATTTGAAAAAGGACTCATTGGTCCCGGTTTATAGGAAGAACCGGGACGAAAGGTCCCGGTTCGCGCCAGGGCATTAAATTTTCAGGGCATTGGTCCCGGTTCATGCCACGAACCGGGACGAATGAGGCTTTGGTCCCGGTTGGTGCATCAACCGGGACGGATGAGTCCTGCTACATAACTGCGCGCCCTTCTCCTTCCCCAATCCATCCCAAAATTCGCTAAGGACCGAAACCACGCCGTCAGGCTGCCGCCGTCGACCGTCGCCGCGCCCCTTGGCCCGCTCCTCCTCATCAGCCGTCGCCTCCTCGCCGGCCGCCTCCTCCTCGCTGGCCTCCTCCTCGCCGGCCCGCGCCGCGCCCCTCGCCCCGCTCCTCCTCTCGGGCCGCCTCCTCCTCGCCGGCCCCGTGCCGCGCCCCTTGGCCCGCTGCTCCCCGTCGGCCGTCGCCTCCTCGCCAGCCGCCTCCTCCTCGCCGGCCTCCTCCTCGCCGACCCACGCTGCTCCCCGTCGGCCCGCTGCTCCCCGTCGGCCTGCTGCTCCCCTTGGCCCGCTGCTCCCCGTCGGCCGCGCCCCTCGCCCTGCTCCTCCTCTCCAGCCGCCTCCTCCTCGCCGGCCCGTGCCGCGCCCGCTGCTCCTCGTCGGCGATTGCCTCCTCGCCGGCCGCCTCCTCCTCGCCGACATTGTCAGCTAGGGTAGGTTTTTAGATATTGTTAGTATTTTTGTATTTTTTTAGGGCATTGCAATTTAGCAAATTGTTAGCATTGTTAGGTTTTCAGAAATTTTAGTTTAATTATCTATTTTACTTTAGCAATTTTAGTTTAATTAGCAACTTTAGTTTAGCAATTTTAGTATAATTAGCAATTTTACTTTTGCAATTTTAGTTTAATTAGCAATTTTACTTTAGCAATTTTAGTTTATCAATTCTAGTTTGCCATTTTCAATTTTAGTTTAGCAATTTTAGTATAATTAGCAATTCTAGTTTAGCAATTTTACTTTATTGATCTGTGATGATTTTTATTTAGTGGATCATCCTCGCATATGTAATATTTAGCTAGTGCAAATTTCAGTGATGTAGCGATGTTGATTTTTATTTAGTGATGTAAATTTCAGTCAAAACTCGACAAACCATGAATGTGCTAAGTGTTTCATTTTTGTGAGGAGTGATTTACCGCGACATTTTTACCGTGTTGCGGGGGATGAAATCGATGAGCTAGGTCATCGACGATTTAGTCACCTAAGTGCCGATGATGAGCATAAATCACACATGTTCATAAAAATGTATCACCATGACGACGCTTAGCAACAACAGGCGCAGCAACGCGCGCCTTTCCTTGTAGTACCATTCTATCCCTACAAGTTTTCTGAACGACACGGCAGAGACGGCTCCGAAAATAACTTTCGTATTTTGCAGAAACTATGGAACCACACGGCAGAGATGAAATTGAGGAAAATATCCTCGAGGATATAATCTGCGGCGATGATGAAACAAGTCACTTTCTGAACGACTCCGGTGAGGGGGATGAGTCTCTCAACGCCTGGAAAGAGGCCGAACTCGGCATCTCCGATGAGGGAGAAGCCGACAAGGCAGAAGCCGGCGGCTCCGGTGCAACATTGATTATTACAAACTCCGACGAGGTGCATATATATATTTATATTAATTAATTTAGCCTCTGTTGTCCATATACACATATTAACAGTCTTTCTTCTTTTAGCCATCCGGATCGAGCAAATCCTCTGTGAGGACGAAACGAGGCCCAACCAAAAAGTTGCAGGACAATGTCCGCTACAGGATCGAAGAAGTCGGTGCAGACGGCGAACCCATTGCTCCAATTGATGTTAGACAAAAATTTGTGAAGCAATGCGGTGTTATTGTTAGGGACTACGTCCCGATCACCATCCGAGAATGGAATAAGCCAAGGGATCCTAAAGTTAGCTATATCGGCCCCGAAGGCAAAAGACGCCTTTTTCAAAAGGTCATGGTTAATTTCACATTGCCGTTGCCAGAGGTGGATCCAGAGGAGGGGGAGCCAGATGAGGAGGAGATGGATGCCCGAAAAAAAGCTCTAGTAGATAAAGTCAAGGCGTGGGCTCTTAAGAAGATGGCCGAGCTATTCAACAAATTTAAGAACAGATTGTACACCGACTTCATCTTGAAAGATAAAACTCCGGATTTCGATCACGGGTATGAGAAGATAAGAGACTACTGGGAAGATTTTGTGAATTACAAGAAATCAGAGGAAGCTCAGTTAAAGTCTGCAGTAAACAAGGCAAATGCTGCTAAAAAGAAGTACCACCATACTATGGGGGCTGCTGGCTACGCCTGTTCCATGCCTAAGTGGGACAAACTTGAGGCCGACCTGCTGGCTAAAGGGATCGTTCCAGAGCCTATAAAAGAAGGATGGACCGAACGGACAAGAAATTGGTTTTACGGGCATGGGGGCACATTGGACGCAGAAGGAAAGTGCATATATACCAGAAGACACAAGGATAATCCCCTACTACCCATCGAAGAAATTAGGAAAGCATACAGGGATGTTGAAGAGGGACGGTTCCGTCCCGATTGAGAGGATGACGTGCTTTCACGCGCCATTGGGAATAAAGAACATGAGGGACGAACACGAGGCACCAAAGGCTCCAAGCCGTGGAAACATGAGTTTCCCGTGGAAAGGAAAATATTTCCCGATAAAAGTCATCAGAGGAGAAAGGAAAGGGAGGCAAGGGAAGCAATCGCTGCTGCAGACCGGCTGCGTAATATAGAAGAAACAATTATGCGGCAGCAGGATCAAATGAAGCGGCAGCAGGATCAAATTAACGAACTTAGCCAGCAAGGCACTGCCGGCCTATCTCAGCAGCACGTTGTAGAAGCTGCAGTCGATGCTACCGACCCATCATATCGGAAAAGCAGCGTGGCTTCGAGCATGGTCCCGGCACGTGATGATGATGCACTGACGACGGATGCTCTTCGTCGCTACCCAGTGGATGATATCACGGAGAGCACACCTTGTGAGCTACATGTGAAAGTGTTCAACATAACCATGAAGGTGGCGGTCGGCTATGCCGTACCAATTGGACCTACACCAACTTTCCATTGCTCCCCGGTTCCTCATGGCTACGCTATTGTCGGGGTCGATGAAGTTAGTAAAGGATTTGAGGAGCTGAAGCTGGAACACCCTGCAGGTGAAGATGGGGAGGTGGTTGAACTTGGAGAAGCCAAGAAAGGGACTATTCTATGGCCAAAGGAATTCATCGTGCTTCCAAACTGGCTGCCTCCGCCGCCTCACCACTCTCCACCGCCTCCGCCGCCTCACCACTCTCCACCGCCTCCGCCGCCTCACCACTCTCCACCGCCTCAGGCGCCGTCTCCGCCGCCTCACCACTCTCCACCGCCGCCGCCTCAGGCGCCGTCTCCGCCGCCTCACCACTCTCCACCGCCGCCGCCTCAGGCGCCGTCTCCGTCGCCGCCTCAGGCGCCGTCTATTGCTCAGTACTTAGACCAATTACAATTCCACGAAGAAATAGTTCCAAAATACCAATACCGGCACGGGCATCCTCTCGTCAAATCTCATGTCAAAGATCTACCAACAAAAATGCGAAGATTGCATAGTTGGTACATGGCAGCCTCAAAGAAAGGGGAAAATTGGATCTATGTGGGATATAAGAACGAGCATTACGGGCATGGAGATGACCACGTAATGATTGAATTTTGTGAATTATTTCAGTTATACCAACAAGAAGCCCTTGACAAAGCTATCATCAGCGCCTATTGTCTGTAAGTATTATTTCTATAGTTAAGTCTCTACCTAGCTCACCTCGTTCATTGCATTTATAATTATCTTACTTATCACTATATTAATTATGCAGAATGAAGATTCTCGAATGCAAAAGAGGACAAATCTATGATATTGGGTTCGTTGATCCAAATACCGTTCATGAAAAAAGTCTCCTTGATTTTTACGACCAAACCGAGAATAACTTGGTAAATGCGTTACGGTTCAACGAAGTCAAAAGAGAAATATTATTTCCTTACAACTTCAAGTAAGTGTTACTGTCTTCTACATATTTTATTTCGCTTAATTTCTCGATGTTAAGTGTATAATTGATGACTTATGCGTGCGCAGCTTCCACTTTATTCTGCTAATCATTATGCCTGACAAAGGAGTAGTACAAGTCATGGACTCCTTACATAAACCCCTTGAGAAGTGGGCGGACATGCAGGAATGCCTCCAGAGGTAATTTCAATCATTATGGCATTATCGGCAACTTTCCGTTCATTTACTGATAGCAAGTAATTAATATATAACTCCTTTATTCATTTTCTTTGCCGGGCAGGGCTTGAAACGATTCACCGCCAGGGCTAGGGGTGAATGGGCGGAGGAGCTTACATTTCAACCAATAAATGTAAGTACTACTATCTAGATCCGCGCATCTCTTTGATTCTAGTTCAATACCATTACCATTTTTTGATCGAACTCTGTTCCCGTAAAGTACTTGAGCCAGGGAAGCGGGAATCATTTATGTGGATACTACGTCTGCGAGTTCATTCGTCAGACGTGCTGTGAGAAGGGCAGAATCTTAGAACAACTTAAAGTGCGTATGCAATATTCATAATTTTAGTTTATTGCCATCAATTCTGTTTACTTTCATTCATATATATTGACCCTTTTTAATTAGGTCGAACGGTTGCGGGATGGCCTTCTACCACACGATCGCATACGAGCAATTCAAGAGGAATTTGCCGGATTCTTACTTGCAGAGGTCCTAAATCCGAAAGGAGAATACTACTGTAAGGTTGAAATGAAATAGGGAGAGTGTAAAAGAGATGTATATATGTAGGACGACGAATGAGATGTGTGTAATATATATATTCGTGGCGATGATGTGTAATAGTGGTTCCTCTTATTTAACTAGTAGTGCCATTTTTGTAGTTCTAAGAAATATTTAAGTTTTTTAAACATGCATGCATTTTTCATAATCAAATAGGTCTTATTTTTCTGAACATTTTGGTATTTTATTCATATTTTTATGAATTATAGAATAATCATTATTTATTTTATAAATTTAAACAATTTTCTGAAATTTTTGGAAAAAGTAAAATCTGACGGGACAATAGTCCCGGTTTGTATTACGAACCGGGACGGAAGCCCTGGGGCTTTCGTCCCGGTTCGTAATACGAACCGGGACGAAAGCCTCTGCCCCTGCTGCCTGTGGCCGGGCCACGTGCCCCCCCCCATTCGTCCCGGTTGGTGTCCCAACCGGGACGAGGATTCGTCCCGATTGAATTGTCCCGGTTGGGGAACCGGGACCAATGGCCCAAACCAACCGGGACAAAAGGCTATTTTTCTACTAGTGAGATAAGCAGGAGTAGGAGTTTTACCTCCTCATGAGGGCCCTGAACCTGGGTAAATCGCGTGTGTTTATGCCTTCCATGTGTGTAATTCTACGTACCATCCCTCCCCGGTTCCAACAGTGTCCATCGGCCCCAACTTAAGCCATCATATGGCATCTGTCTGTTCAGCACGACGACAATGTTATACAGAGCTGGTATCATTGTTTAGTTTTTTTTTATATTATTCATGTTAGTAGATCGGCCAATCTTCCGGCCCATCTTTGTGCTAAGCGTGCTTGTACTTTGATGGTTACCGAAAGTTGGCTAGACTTTGTACCCTCATTCCTGATCACCAGTCTGCTGGCTGATGATTCACGGAGTGCTATGTTTGAATAGAACTCTCGAAATTCCCCGCAAAAAAATATATCCATACTCCTAGGAGTATGTACTCCTCTCACAATCCATACCGCATACCCCTCCCTAACGGGTTGATCAAACTAAACCTATTTAGATTACGATTATTTTTTATATATACAAGGGGATAATCCCGTTGCTAACAGAATCCTTTTTTATAGGACCAAGCCGTGACTTTTAAAAGCTTATCTACCATCACTCGATCGCATCTAACGCGTCCGTCAGCTACGCCGCCGCCGTTTCGATACGATCTAGTGCGGCCGTTGCCGGCGACTACGGCGACTCATTTCACCCTCCATCAGTACGACGACTCCGGTGATGTCGCAGACGCATGTGGCCGCCGGCAGACGGGCAGAGACGAGATGCGGCGCAACAGCGGCGGCAGAGACGAGATGCGCCGACGACAGCAGCGGTGGCTCGACGACGGCAGAGACGAGATGCGCCGACGACAGCGACTCGACGGTGGCAGCGGCTTGATGGGATGAAGATGAGACGCCTTCGGTGACGGCTCGAAGACGACGACGGTGCCGATGAAATACGGCCGGCGGCTCCTCAGTGGTATAATACATTATTTTGCACCCCTGGTAGGCTTGTAGTTTTCGATCGCAAACTTTGATGTTAATTATCTGTATTCATCTGTTTCTTACAGCCGCGCAGCTTGACGTGGCAACCATTCGACGACGTAGACGGGACGCGATACGGCCAACCAACGGCGGTGAATCGATGGTGTGGATGTGATGCGATGTGGCCTCCGGCGGCGGCGGCTAGACGGCGGAGACGAGATTCGGCCGCAGTCTGGACGGCGGAGACGAGATTCGGCCGCAGTCTGGACGACGGAGACTAGATGTGGCTGCACATAGACCACGGTGTTCATGTTTCCATGCAACACACGATACTCCGTGCAAAGCTAGCTTCGCTTGCAAAGAGCAGATCGTTGTTGCTTCGATCGATTTGCTAGCTAGCTCACAAAACATGCCCGAATCAATGTGTGTATATACATCTTCATGGGGGGCATATACTCCTGCATTTTTGTGCAGACATGTGCAGACACACTTCTACATTTTTTGGAAAGTATATACTTCTTGGATCTATCCCTTATATACCAGTTCATCTAAAATGAAGTATGTTGCGATACATAGGCATATACCCCTTGAAAAAAACAGTATATACCTTTTGAAAACATAGGTATATAGGTCACAAAAAACAGTATATACCTCTCCTCTATATATTCACCGACAGATACATACTGACTTAAGAAAACTAGCACTTACTCACTGAAACAAAATGTAGTATCTACCTACAAAAAGTGGTATATACTCACTCCTAAAGGAGTGGCATATGCTTCATTTTTAAATAAGATAGTATATACCCTGTTTCAAGGTTGGAAAAAGCGCTAGGCGTAGGCGAGGCGGTTGTCATTCGCCTAGCGCCTAGACGATGATTAAGCACACTAGGCGCAGCCTAGGCGGGCATACAATTTGCACCGTGAGGTGTTTATTTTGATTATTATATATCTATAGACGATAATTTAGACCATATAAAGGAGTATGCTACCAACAACTGGCATTGGATTATGGCTCATCTGGTTATTCAACGTAATATGACATGATTTCTTGGTGGGGAACAAAATTTATTGATTTCACTGCCTAGAGTACCGCTTATGCCCTAGGCGAGGCGTTTGCCATCGCCTAGTGCCTAAGCGAGCTAAAGCGTCGCCTAGGCGCTGCCTAATCCAACACTGCCCTGTTCTACAAAAAGTGGTATATACTCCCTTCTAAAAACCGGCACACACTTACATTTACATAAGGTATACCTAGTTCTAAAAGGGGCAATATAAAATTCGTTATACAAAAAGGTTCTATATAGTACAATTTATAAGTAGTATATACTTCGTTCCAAAAAATGGAGTATCAAACTGGACATACTCAGGTATCAAAAAAGGTTATATATACTTCCTTCTCAATTAAATAAACAAAGTTAAGTACCCCAGTACATATACCCCAACATCAAAAAGTTGCTGTACATATATACCCCTAAAGGCCCAAACATAGTATCCCATTTCAAATTTAGATCACACGTGCACGTTCCTAGCTTCTAGGGATTAGGTACGCATGCAAAGAATTAGTATTCTTTTTAGTTAATCAGCATGTTTGGATAATTAGAGGTTTCTTATTGGATCTATCCACACCACCGGGTAAACCTCATCCACTATCACTAGTAGAAAACGGCCCATTGGTCCCGGTTTCAAAGGGCCTTTGGTCCCCGGTTTTCTAACCGAGACTAAAGGGTCGAGACAAAAGGGGGGGTCTTTCGTCCCGGTACCTTAAGAACCGGGACCAATGGGCCTCCACGTGGGTGTGGGGTGTGGGGGCTCCTGGCCGGAACCCTTTGGTCCCGGTTGGTATTACCAACCGGGACCAAAGAGGTTTCAGCGTTTTGTTCTTTTTTATTTTTTTGGGGGGTTCGATTTTTTTTTCCAGTAAATTATTTTTGCGTCGATTGCGTCAGTGGTACTACCATTCACATTTGATTCATATATACATACATAAGTCCACACGTCGAGATCACGTTCAAGTTTATACTACACCGACATAACGTTTCTCACACGTCGAGATCACGTCAATTACATTGGAGGCAAAACATAATTGCTATTGTGATAAAATTCTCCATTTCTCTTCAGTACCTCGGAGTTCAAAAATTCCGCCATTTACTCTTGAATTGCTTTTAGGCGCTTCGATGGTATCAGCTTCTCCCGCATTAAATCCATCTAGATCAATATGAATATGTGAGTTTGTTTATAACTATATATATATATATATATATATGAAATCATAATAAAATAATTTATGAATGGTAGTCAACACAATATGGTAATAAAATGTTGCGAAGAGTGTATACATACATCATGTGTTCTTTTTTCTCTATTCCGCTCACTGACAAAAGAGCGTATGTACTCGAAAACGTAGTATGCACATAAATGTGTCCCTTGTTCCTACCTCAGACACCACTTTACAAAAAATAGAATTTAATCAAATAATAATCAAGCTTGATAATGGTATTGAAACTAGAATTAAAGAGTTGCGCGGACCTATATATATAGTACTACTTACCTTGGTGGTATAAAAATACAGCTCCGGTTTCCACTCCCCTCGAACATTCGCGATGAACCGTTTCCAAACACTGCCCGCCAAAAGAAAAATGATTAAAGGAGTTATTGATTAGTTGATATCGGAAAATGAATGAAAGAGGTCGATATAGAGCGATAATGATTGAAATTACCTCTGGAGCATATCTTGAATGCTTTGGTAGTCTTCCATTGGTTTCCTTAATGAGTCCATGACTTGAACGACTCCTTGGTCAACTCTAATGATTAGCAGAATCCAGTGAAAACTGCGCACGTTTATATGTCCATGACTCATCGGTTACACTAAAGATATACAAAGCAAAATAGAATGTGTAGAAGGTACAGTAACACTCACTTGAAGACGTAAGGAAAAAGTATTTCTGTGCAGGTATTTAGTTTCACTAACCACCGGAGCAAGTTATCCTCTGTGTCCTTCTAATGGTATTTTATGGTAAATTCATGAATATAATATGGGTCAATGAACCCAGTGTCATAGATGCGACGTTCCCTGCATTCGACAATCTTCATTCTACAGTACAAAAGAATATAGTGAGATAATTACAGGCAATGAACGTGCAGAGCTGGAGACTTACTTAAATTGCAGAAATAAATCACTTACAAACAATAGCAACTGACGAGGGCTTTGTCGAGGGCGTCTTGATTGAATAACTGAAAAATTTCAGAAAACGGAATATACATCGGGTCATCCGTGAAGTAATGCTCTTTCGTATATTTCACCCAAAAGAACTCATGCCCGGCCGCTGTAGCCTTCTCGTACCAGTGATGCAATCGACGCAATTGTGTTGTTAGAGAATTGACCTCCTCAGGTCTGACCAGATACTGATACTTCTGGGGGCCGCCTATGGTGCCAGTGTCGTGGTGAACTTTCTTATCGGATATCACCTTCAGCGGGGGGATCGACTGTTTTGCCTGTTCTCCGAGCTGGGCCACTTGTTTCCCGCATTTTGCCGCCTTGAACCGCTCCTTCTTTAGGCGATCTGCCGCCTCCTTATCCTCCTGCATCCGCTGCCTCTTTAGGCGATAGGCAGCCTTCTTCTCCTCCTGCTCTTGACTAATTGTCTTCTCCAAAACACGATCATAGTCATCTCGCAATTTAGGCGGCTCTGGCCGGGGACCCGTTAGATTTTTTATAAATTTCTCAACTTTTTCTGCTGGTATTATCTCTTTAGGCGGGGGGCGTTTCGGAGCTAATTGTCGGGCCACATCGGCACGCACCGACTCCTCGAGTTCCTCTGGAGTTTTGTCGTACGATCTCTTTGGAAGAGGCTTTAGCAACTCGCGTTCCGCTCGAGTTAACTTATCTGCATGCGTCGACGTGAAGGATAGTTTCCGCTTTGACGAGAAGGTCTTAACAAGGGGCAGAATCGACGGACGGGACGTCGCGGGCGATGGACTCGCGACGGATGGGGCATCGAGGGATGGATCTTGATGTGGGGAGGATGGATCTTGGGGGGGTGGATCTAGAGGTGGGGGGATGGATCTTTAGGTGGGGGGATGGATCTTTAGGTGGGGGGGATGGATCTTGAGGTGGGGGGGATGGATCTTGAGGTGGGGGTCTGCTACTCGGAGGAGTCAAGTTTGGAAACACGATGTTTTTCTTGTTCCAGAGAGCGATACCCTTCTTGACTTCTCCCAGTGTCTTCTCGCCGTCACCTCCAGGAATGTCAAGTTCTAGATTAGCATATAATGGCACAACTTCATCCACCCCGACACGAGCATAGCCAGGTGGAATCCCTCCGAGATGGTAGCTTGCTCCAGCTTGATTAGGTAAAGCATAGCCGACCGCCACCTTGAAGGACATGTTCTTCATTGACATATGTAGCTCACAGTCTGTCTTCTCCGTGATATCATCCACGGGGTAGTGAGCCGTCGGCGGTTCGAATTCAGAATTTTGTACATGCGTGGAACCCACGCTGCTTTTCCGCTGATCAGATGGGGCGAATTCGACATGACCTTCTAGCTGCAGCAGAGATGCCTTTTGCTTACTAATTGAGTCTAGTTGCTCCTGCTGCTGTTGCACCTTGCATTCCAATGCTGATAACCGGTCAGACTCCTGCTTCTTTTTTCTCTGACGGCTTCTATAAGTATGAGCGTCTTCCGGAAAACCTTGCTTCAAGGTGACACCGGCTCCATAGCCTCGTAATCGTCCAACGTGTTCAGGATTCCCGAGTGCTAGTGACAGCTCGTCATTCTCTCTGTCGACCACGTACACTCCCCTTCGAACTTTACCTATTGCGTCCACAAGTTGTTTGGTTATATACTCAATTTTTTCCTTCCATTTTCCCTGAGCAACAATCAACCCTGTCTGTGGGTCCAACCCTGCCCCATGCGCGAACAACCAAAACTTGGACCTCTCGGGCCAGTCCGCTGTCTGTGGAATGATCCCGTTATCAAGCAGTCTTGCTTCAAAGGCTTCCCACTTAGGCACGGCAGCCTTGTAGCCACCTGCCCCCAAATGGTGGTGATATTCCTTCTTCGCAGCATTTAACTTATTTTTTTCCGATTGGGTCACATCGGCCTCCGATTTTCTTTGCTTCACAAATGTGGGCCACTGCTGTTGTATCTTCACTAGTGGTCTAGTGAAATCTGGATCTTTCTCCTCCGCCTTTAGATAAGCTTTCCATAAGTTTTTCTTCCAAGTCCGGAATTGTTCGGCCATCTTACTAAGAGTCCACTCCTTGACTTTTGTCTTCAAGTGCTCGGGTAGATCTGACGGTAGGTTGACCTTTGTCAAGAGCGTGTCCCAACACAAAAGTTTTAGTTTCTCGTCGACATAAGTAGTTGGCTTGTTTTCGTCCTTCGGCTGAATCCATTCTTCAAGGTTGATCGGGACAATGTCCCTAACAATAACCCCGCATTGATTTATATATTTGCGGCGGCAATCTAAGGGTTCCAAAGGTTCACCACTAGCACTAACTTGGTCGATCACTATCCTACGACCCTCCTTCAACGGCTTCGTCGGGCCTCGTTTCGGCACTGCTGTAGATTTGCTCGATCCGGAGGGCTAAAAGAAAAAATGGTTCGTTAATAACTGCAATACAACTCAAATAATACATCTAGTGTGATCAATGTACAGAGGCTTAATATACCTCGCCGGAGTTTGTTAAGGGCACTTCCTCCTCTCTACAAATTTCTTCTTCCTCAACTCCCTCACCGGAATCGTTCAGAAATTGGGAGCCGTAATCTTCTGCAGTTACGACATCTTCTTCACCGACAGGCGCGGCCGCACGTCCTTCTATATTCTGAAGCATTCGCATTTCGCACTCCTCGTCTCTGCCGGCGACGTCCGGACAAGTTGGATCCATCTGCTCTTCACGCTCCTCGTCTCTGCCGACGGCGTCCGGAAAATTTGGATTCATAGCTCAATGTCCCTGCAATCAATTTTGTAAAAAGAATATGAATATCAAAATTTGCATCTAACACTATTTGTGAATGCAAAATTATAGCAACTACTTAACAATGTTAGCATTAGCAGAATAACTGTAATAACATTTGAAGAAAATTTGAATGTTTGCTATCAAAATTTGAATGTTTGCTATCAAATTTGAATTTTGCTATCAAAATTTGAATGTTTGCATTCAAAATTGCTATAAAATTTGAATGTTTGCTATTAAAATTTGAATGTTTGCTATCACAATTTTTGGATAGACCTAAAATTCCTAACACAATTTTTTGCGAACACAAATTGTTTCTAACACTAACACTAACAATATTTCCTACCACAATATTTTGCTAACACAAATTGTTTCTAACACTAACACTAACCAAAATTCCTAGCATAATTTTTGCTAACACAAATTGTTTCTAACACTAACACTAACAATATTTCCTACCACAATATTTTGCATAATATTTCATACACAATTTCATACACAATTTCATACAATTTTCATTTTGCATAATTTCCTAACACACTAACACTAACATTCCTAAAATCCTAACACTAACACTACATTTCTA
Source organism: Puccinellia tenuiflora (assembly GCA_012064385.1). Lineage (NCBI taxonomy): Eukaryota > Viridiplantae > Streptophyta > Magnoliopsida > Poales > Poaceae > Puccinellia > Puccinellia tenuiflora. The sequence continues at coordinate 23,759 of QRDG01000528.1, forward strand.
ACACTAAAAAACAACAAAGAAAACTAACTAAACAAGACAACAAAAAAAAGTGCTCACCTTGGTACGGCCGGAGGTGGAAGAGAGGGCGGCGGGAGGCCGATGCGGAGCAGCACGCTGGAGCAGCACGGCGGCTGAGGCGAGGCGGCGGCTCCGCGCGCGGCTCAATCCGCGCGGCGGCAGAGGGAGGGCGGGGCCACGCGCAGCACGGCGGCGGAGCACGCGGCTGTAGAGGTGGAGGGCAGGGCCACGCCGGAGAATCGCGCGGGTATGGCTTCGCCGGAGGATCGGGCAGCCTGGCGGCAGGGGAGAGGGCGGCGTCGGGGAAAAGAGAATGAGGAGAAACAAGAGGTGAACCGCCCAAATCGACGCCCAAAAGACCTTCCAGCCACGAACCGGGACCAAAGGTCTGTCCGGCCGCGAAATATTGCGCGCGAAGCCCAGCAGGCCTTTGGTCCCGGTTGGTGTTAAGAACCGGGACCAATGGTCTTTTTTTTCTTGTTTCTTATTTCTAGTTTCTTTTTCTGTTTTCTTTTTTGTTTCTTTTATATACTTTGATTTACATGCTTTTGGAATTGTATTTTTCTAGTTTATTTTAGAATGTTCCAATATTTAAAAAATGTTCCAATATTTGAAATTCATTATCTTTTTATTATTTATTTTTCTAGTTTCTTTTTATTATTTAAAAATTCATATATTTTTATAGTTTCATTTGATTATTTGAAAATCATATCTTTTAAAATGTTCCAATATCTATTGATTTAATTATCTAAAAATTGTAATAATTATCTGTATATTTTTAAAACATCCTTTTTGAGCTGTTGGATAGCTNGCAATATTTCAAACTTGCTAAAATTCTAAGTTTACAAATTTGCTAAGTTTACAAAATTTTCTAACTTACAACCGGTACTAATGGGCTTTTGTTTTTCCTCTCTTATTTTTTCTTTCTTATGTTTTCTGTTTATTTTTTCTTTCTTATGTTTTTGTTTATTTTTTCTTATGTTTTCTGTTTATTTTTCTCTCTTATTTTTTCTATCTATTTGTTTGAGATTAGAGGTGAATTTATTTAATTAAATTTTGGAATTTGAACTTAATTAATCATTAAACTTATAAATTCAATATCTTTTCATATGTTTATCAGAAAAATGCAATTAAAATATCAATATTCATTAATTAAAACTTATATATTCATTGAAGTCCGAAGGAGGCGGGCCGTCCCCCTCGTACCTGGCGAGACCCAATATTTTGCATACAATATGCATGAATATCACACACATCTCCGGAAGTTGATAGTAGTTAGGTCGCAAGTTTTCAAAAGCAAGTAGTAACCTAAACTACGATCACAGACAAGAGAACTGCAATGGCGATCACAGACTCTGAAACTAACTTCGACCGGTTCCTGAGCCGCGGGGTGCTGAGCCGCCGGCGCTGCGCATCCAAAGAGAAGGAACCCTCACAGGGTCATAGCTCACGTGAGAAGGAACCCTCTGAAGAAACGACCACCTACTGTCATACTGCCTATCCAATAGATACATGTAGCGACGGACGTGCTCATCCTCCCTGATACGGCGACGTACCACCTCCTCGGAGGCCGGCTCCCTCTGCACCGAGCGTGGCCCACGCGACTGCCACCACAGAAGATCCGGGTCGACGACGTCACCCGGATTCCTCACCAAGCTGCGCGTCCCGGAAGGTAGCACCTCCCAGTGCCAGCCCGGTGGAGCCCAGTCCCGCACATCGCCCCTCTGGTCCAACATGGACATCGTCGCCGAGAACACCTAAGTCAAAAACCCTAAGTCAAAATTTTGTTACAATGGAAGAGTGATGAGGTTGCAGATATGAGTTTAGATGTGATATGGCAATGGCGGCCAAGCCTACATATATATAGTGAGAAATTACGAGGAAGGACGAAGGCGGGAAGGTTGGTGGAAGAAGCACACGGATCGTGTGTTTCCTTCGAGCACTTGTGGGCCGTTGGATTGGAAGCACACGGATTGTGTGTTTCCTTCGAGCACTTGTGAGCCGTTGGATCAGGGCCTTTAGTACCGGTTCGTGTTACCAACCGGGACTAAATAAAGCACACGGATCGTGTGTTTCTTTCAAGCACTTGTGAGTCGTTGGATCAGGGGTGTGTTTATTTAGAGCGCTTGTGAGCCGTTGGATCAGAAGCACACGGATCGTGTGTTTCCTTCGAGCGCTTGTGAGCTGTTGGATCAGGGCCTTTAGTACTAGTTCGTGTTATCAACCGGGACTAAAGAAGCACACGGATCGTGTGTTTCTTTCAAGCGCTTGTGAGCCGTTGGATCAGGGATGTGGTTTCTTTTGAGGGCTTGTGAGCTGTTGGATCTGCACTCCCACCTCATCCACAGGTACACCTTCTAATCGCCTATAAATAGCGACGTCCCTGCAGCGAAACGGCACACAACGAGCGTCTACCTTTGCCACCGAACCCAATGGTTGGATTTAGCCTACCCGCTGGCATGTTCCCTAACACAACCCTCGGGTAGGTTGAATCCAACCACTGGATTAGGGTGACACAATGATGAATTGCCGAGGAGGTGGGAGTAGTGTGGTGAAGTGTAGCCATGCCCCTCGGTCGGATCCAAGCAGCTGCAAGGCGCTCTGATGATCTACAACATTCCCAACACTTTTTGGGACGGTCGTTAGATCATCAGAGAAGTCTTGCGGCTGCTTGGATCGAAGGTCGATTTGCTGCTCACTTCACAGCCGTCAACACTTTGGGAACCAGCGGCAAGGGCTTCTTTGATGATCTGGTATATCCCAACACTTGTTGGGACGGTTGCAGATCATCAGAGAAGTCTCCGCTGCTTGGATCGAATGCCCGTGTGTTTTGTTCTATCTACAAAATACTTCAGTTCATCGACCGAATACAAATTATTCGGATTCCCGTCATACAGCCCAACGGTGCATTGATATGCAGGCACTCACGAGCCACCGTTGGGCTGTATGACGGGGAAACCGTGTGCATTTGATAAAGGTTTAATACATTAATTATTACACATCACCACAACATCCCTATCTAGTGTGTGTCCCTTTCTTCTCGATGTGCGCCGCAACCATGGACAATCTTCATCATTCAACGCGATGTTGGGTCAGTTTTCACCCTGAAGGGGGAATTTCATGAAAATTATTCTAATCTTCCGACATGTCCGTCTTGTCCTCCACTCCTACGATGTTTCTTTTTCCTGAAAGAACTATGTGGCGCTTTGGCTCATCGTATGATGTATTCGCTTGCTTATCTTTTCTTTTTTTCGGTCTGGAAGACATGTCCTTCACATAGAAAACCTGAGCCACGTCATTGGCTAGGACGAATGGTTCGGTGTCGTACCCAAGATTTTTGAGATCCACCGTAGTCATTCCGTACTTCGGGTCTACATTTACCCCGCCTTCCAGGTTGAACCATTTGCACCTGAACAAAGGTACCTTGAAAGAAGGTCCATAGTCAAGTTCTCATATCTGCTCTATGTAACCATAATATGTGTCCTTTTTCCCATTGTTGTTGTTGCATCAAAGCGGACACCACTGTTTTGGTTGGTGCTCTTTTTATCTTGGTCGGTCGTGTAAAATGTATTCCCATTTATCTCGTACCCTTGAAAAGTCAATATAGTCAACGATGGTGCTTTGGCCAACAAGTATAACTGTTCTTCAACAGTGTTGTCATGAATGAGACGTGGTTGCAACCACCCGCTGAAAGTATTCATGTGTTCTTTTTCAATCGATTCTTCAGGCTGCTCCGGGCATTTAGAGCGTAAACTATTCATGTGTTCCTGGATATACGGAGCCACAAGATGGAATTATGTAGAACTGTGTAGTGTGCTTGATTGAAAGAATCCTAGTCCTTACACATTATTGCTTTCTTTCATAGCGTGCCTATTCCACGCAGTCTCCCCTCATGGCGCGATTGAGGAACACCGATCGGCTTAAGGTCAGGAATAAAGTCAACACAAAACTCAATTACCTCCTCTGTTCCATAGCCCTTGGAGATGCTTCCTTCTGGCCTAGCACGGTTATGAACGTATTTTTTTAAGACTCCCATGAACCTCTCAAAGGGGAACATGTTGTGTAGAAATACAGGACCGAGAACGTTAATCTCTTCGACTAGGTGAACTATGAGGTGCGTCATAATATTGAAGAAGGATGGTGGGAACACCAACTCGAAGTTGACAAGACATTGGACCACCTCCCTCTGTAAACCTGGTAGAGTTAATGGATTGATCACCTTCTGAGAAATTGCATTGAGAAATGCACATAGCTTCACAATGGGTACTCGAACATTTTCCGGTAGAAGCCCACTCAATGCAATCGGAAGTAATTGTGTCATAATCACGTGGCAGTCATGAGACTTTAGGTTCTGGAATTTTCTCTCTGCCATGTTTAATATTCCCTTTATGTTCGACGAGAAACCAGACGGGACCTTGATACTGCTCAGGACTTCAAAAAGATCTCCTTCTCTTATTTGGTAAGAGCATAGCTGGCAAGACCTTGATACTTATCTGGATTCAGGTGGTCGTCTCGTTCGTGCATACGTTGGTGGTCCTGCCGTGATTCGGGTGTATCTTTTGTTTTCCCATACACGCCCAAGAAGCTTAGTAGGTTCACGTACAGATTTTTCGTCACGTGCATCACATCGATTGCAGAGCGAACCTCCAGTATTTTCCAATAGGGTAGCTCCCAAAATATAGAGCACTTCTTCCACATGGGTACATGTCCATCATCGTCATTCGAAACAGATAGACTGCCAGGACCCTTTCCAAAGATTACTTTTAAGTCCTTGACCATGTCATATATAACATCACCATTAGGTAATTTAGGATTCGTCCGATGATCTGGCTCACCTTTGAAATGCTTGCCTTTCTTTCTTACGGCATGCCCTTTTGTAAGAAATCGCCGATGCCCCAGGTACACATTCTTGTTTCCCAAATGTATACTTTCAGTCTCACCTAAACAGTGCGTGCATGCATTGTATCCCTTGTTTGACTGTCCTGAAATGTTACTAAGAGCAGGCCAATCATTGATGGTTACAAACAGCAACGCTCGTAGGTCAAATTCCTTTTGTTCGTGCTCATCCCACATAGGTACACCTTCGTCACGCCACAACTGTAAAAGTTCTTCAACCAATGGCCTTAGGTACACATCAATGTCGTTGCCGGGTTGCTTCGGGCCTTGGATGAGCACTGGCATCATAATGAACTTCCGCTTCATGCATAACCAAGGAGGAAAGTTATAGATACACAGAGTCACGGGCCAGGTGCTATGACTGGAGCTCTGCTCCCTGAAAGGATTAAAGCCATCTGTACTTAGCCCAAATCTTAAGTTCCTTAGGTCAGCTGCAAATTCCGGGAACTCCCTGTCGATTTTTCTCCACTGCGACCCATCGGTGGGGTGTCTCAGCATCAGGTCTTTCTTACGGTCTTCTTTGTGCCATCGTAACAACTTTGCATGCTCTTTGTTTGGAACAAACGTTTCAACCGTGGTATTATAGGAGCATACCACATCACCTTGGCAGGAACCCTCTTCCTGGGGCACGGCTCACCCTCAACATCACTAGGGTCATCTCGCCTTATCTTATACCGCAATGCACCGCATACCGGGCATGCATTCAAATTCTCGTACTCCTCACCACGGTAGAGGATGCAGTCATTGATGCATGCATGTATCTTCTGCACCTCTAATACTAGAGGGCAGACAACCTTCTTTGCCTCGTATGTACTGGGGGGTAATACGTTATTCCTTGGAAGCATCTTCTTTATTATTTTCAGCAATTTTTCAAATCCCTTGTCAGATGTACCATTCTCTGCCTTCCATTGCAGCAATTCCAGCGTGGTACCAAGCTTTTTCTGGCCATCTTCGCAAGTTGGGTACAACAATTTCTTGTGATCCTCTAACATGCTCTCCAACTTCAACCTCTCGTTTTCACTTCCGCTGTTTATCTGTGCATCAAGAATGGCCCGACCAAAATCATCATCGTGCTCATCAACAATGGGCTCTTCTTCAGCTTCGTCTTCCCCATTGCAGTATCACCGTCTTCGGTGAACATAGGATAGTTGTCATTATCCTCTTCTTCTTCATTTTCTTCCATTATAACCCCTCTTTCTCCGTGCTTGGTCCAACAATTATAACCGGACATGAAACCATGCTGCAACAGGTGGACGTGAATGGTTTTTGAGGTAGAGTAATCCTGCATATTCTTGCAGACGCTACATGGACAAGAAATAAAACCATTCGACGACTTGTTTTTCTCAGCCACACGGAGAAAACTATGCATGCCATTAATATAGTCGGGACATCGTCGGTCACTGTACATCCATTGCCGGCTCATCTGCATTATATAAATATATCAAAAACTATTGCACTACATCAAGAGTATATAATAGTGACCAAATTAATTAATACAAGTTCATCACATTAAAACCAAAGTAAAGTAATTGTAATGCATAGTCCTCATAAAACATACATTAATTGAAACTAACATACAACTATCTAAAGAATTTAAATCCGACACCAAATGCGATCAAAATCGCAACTAAGGTAACTACTGAACCAACAACATAATGGTACCAAGCCTCCTGACTAATGGCATATTTTCTAATCTTTTTAATCTTCAAGCGCATTGCATCCATCTTGATCTCGTGAGCAACGATGACGTCGGAAAGCTTGAACTCGTGTTCATCGATGATGTCGGCAAGCTTCAACTCCAATTTCATCTTCTCTTCTAGGCATTGCAGACGAAGATCTTCACTTCTTTCCAATTTTGCCTTCAAATCATTGTTTTCTTTTACAAAAAACTCGACAATAGGGTCAGTTGGAATTTCCGGTTCAACTACCTCCTAGATAAAAGTGTCTATGTCAAGTTGGTAGGTATAGTTGTTATAAACACGAAATGAAACAAATAGTTATGAAAATATACCACATCCGAATCATAGACCGGACGAGGGACGACGGGGGCGGATATCAAAACCATGACACTATACATATAAAAAACATAAGAAAATTATACAAGAAATAAATATGCTTTTAAATCATACAAGTCATTTTTCTTAAAATAGAAGATAAAGAAAAAAAGGCTCACCGAGGTGGTGCCGGTGACGGGACGACGCGGGCTATCGACGGCGGTGAGGACGGGACGACACTAAAATCCACAAATAATAAATTAATTTGAGCTCAAAATGCATATAAAAAATAAACTCTCTAACTTAGGCATTTCATCAAACACCTAGCTAGCACTACAAAAAATGAAATGAGCTAAACTAGCAATGAAATGAGCTAAAGTTGCAACTTCGAAGGAAAGGATGATGTTGCTAACCCTTGAATAGATGGGGTGCCTTTAATCCTCACAAGTGGTGCAAAAAAATGGGGATTAACTTGAGTGAGGGAGAGGAAATGGAGGAGAAATGAGTGATGAACTCGAGCTCAAAATGGTGGTGGCCTCGGGTGGAAGATGATATATGTGCAGGGAAGACCTTTGGTCCCGGTTCCAGCCACAAACTAGGACCAAAGGCTCCCTGCTAGGGGTCCCATGGCTGCGGCCGCATGTGCTAACCCTTTGGTCCCGGTTCCAGCCACGAACCGGGACCAAAGGTCCAAATAGAACCGGGACCAAAGGTCCCCGGCGCCCCGGCCGATGGAACCGGGACCAATGCCCCCTTTGGTCGCGGTTCTTTATTGTTCCAGGACAAAAGGGCAAAACCGATGCCCTATTTTCTACTAGTGATACTGTGGCATATGCAAGAAATTTTGACACCACACAGATGGTGGAAACTGGGTAAGCCTAGAAGGATATGTGATTTGGTGATTTTATAGATTATCTTCCCTTGATAGTTATAGGCCCTAACCAGCAATGCATTTTTTGGCAGGTGTGTTGTGATGAGTGCCAGATTTGGGTTCATGTAGAATGCGATCGGACATGCAGCGACCTGGAGGTTGTTTGTTCAATTTTGTTTGGTAGTGACATTAGAGTCACAATCTTTGGTATATATGCAATGCTTCCATGTATTGAATTCATAGATTGTGCATTATTTTTGTAGGATTTAGAAAATGCAGAGTATTTCTGCCCTGATTGTAATTCAAAACGCAAGGGAACATTGGCAGTTGGACAAAAGAGCATGTCGAACAGTTCAGAGTGAGTTATTTCTTTCTTTCTCAAACCTGCTAATGTTTGTCCGTTTAAATAAGAATGCCAATTTCTAACATGTTTCAGCACAGATTTGCCAGCACTTCAAAGGAAAAATTGCCTGAATCCATACCTGTGTGCTGCTCTGGGATGGAAGCATTGTACTTACCTGAGAAGCACATGTAACCATTTGGCATATCTTCTGCCAAATCTTCAGATTAGATGTTTCTTTAAATGCGCATAATTACCATACTCTTTATCTGAATTTAATTTATATTATTTTGGCCAATTTCAAATTGAAGTCCACTTCTCAGAAGTAATAAGAAATACGCGCAATTTTTCTTTTCTTGGAGCAGTAATATTTCTCCTTTGTTAATTCTTTGAGCTTGAAAATTGACCTGGGTGCTAAAGTATCATCAGGTTCTATGGAACAGAAGTGGCTGCTATGTATTTTCAATTGGTCCTTTAGTCCTCAGCTAGCTAATTGCCGTGTGTTGCCTGCTGATCTAAAAGATAAATACCACATACCTCCCTTTTCCTTTTCAATCTTTCCGTGACACACCCACCCTCAGCTCTGCTACACGATTGTGCATAATTTAATCTGGCATATACGATCGTTGTGCTGGGCGACAGCGTCCACCCACGCCGCTGCGCCGCCGCGCCGCCCTCCTCTTCTCCGCTTCTGCAACGGCCGCCTCCGCCTGCCCTCGCTCCTGGACCCGGCCGCCTCCCATAACAACTCACCCCGACAGCAGCGGCGGCACCGCACCCACCGACAAGCAGCTGCGCCCGGTCGCCACCACCGCGTCGCCGTGTGCCGCTGCGCGGCGGCTCAGGCACGACCACGCACGGCGGCTGCCCGGCCGGCCGCTCGGCCGCTTCCCCGCAGAAATTCTTCGCGGTCGTTCTTCATCGAGCCTGTTCGTCTACGTCGGTGTAATCCTAGTGAGCTGCTCCTCCGATTCCCCTTCTCCTTCGTCTCAATTTCTTCCGGTAACTGTCGGACGAGCTTGGACGATGTTGATGAAATGCAGCAACTGCCTCCTAGCTGGTACTAGGGATTGTTCTGTGCAACAATTGGTTGGGCACACTCCCAGCTCTTCAAGGTTAATCAAAGCAAATTGTTGAAGCGTCCTCTAATATGTTGTGATGACTAATCTATCTGATTATTAGTTGCAACCCAAACAACAGAGAGGCTAATGTGGCAAGCATGCACATTAATTTTATTTTCCCATGCGTAGTATCAAGTTTTTGCCTCACTGCATTGAAATTCAGCATGTGTATTTCACTTCTAGCTGATAGTAATTGACAAGTATGCTCGACCCATAAATCCAGAATGCAGATGACGTCGAATTGGTGGGAAATTTGATTATTTGTAACCTGACCAGGTAACCACTCCTTTTTTAGGTTCTTCCACCTTAATTCCACATGTTGTACATTGCCTAATTTAGCTGCAGATTTTTTTTACTATATGTGTTTACAATTTTCCCTGAGGCAAGCATATGTTGCTCACAGTGGATCAGGTTGGACATGGAAATAAATATGCATATTTATTTTATTGTTAATGCAGCTTTGTATTTCACATGGATTTTATATGTTACCTAGCATTTTCATTCTATATAGTGGCTAGCATTCTACCTCTTATCAACAGATGCTATCATTCCCAATAGCTACCATAAGATGCATTCTGATTTTACTGTTTTACCATCTTTATATGACCACGAAAAATTGTGTTATGTTGTCTTACTGGAAACAGAAATAGTCAAATTAATAAAACTGCCGACTTAAAAGAAAGCTAGAGCCACACAGCCTCCTTCAAGGAGAAGTAACCAAACGTCTTTTATTGGTTGCACCTTCATTCTTCATGTGTTTGCAGTTGCTACTTCATTTTAGATTTATTTTCTTCTATCCAATCGGGTGTGGCTGCTGCATCATGTCCTTTGGCTTCTCACCAATTGTTCCAGACACCAAATAATTGCTCCACTGTATATCCTTTAGTACTAGGTAAAAGATGCTTTCAAATTCCCATTACAGATTAGGATTAATTGCATCTTTTTTGTGGACTATGGTAGACATGTTTCATGTTTTCTTCAAGCTAACTATTGTTCTTGCGATCATTTTAGGCAGAAACATGTCAGAGTTTCAGGAGGTTATTTTTCTATATTCACGTAAGCCACATCAAAGTTACTTCTGAAGGATAGGTCTATTCATATTCAGATTTCCATCAGCTAAATGTTTTTGTGTGATAATTCTGTGCAGTAACTTAAATATGTACATTCAAAGTTACTTCATTAGGCTTTGTTTTTCAGGTAATTCGATACAGTCCAGTCAATGTTTCACTCAGTGGTTTCTAAATGGCCTCATATGTAAACTTAGGTCTACCATTTGAGTTGTGTGCTTCTATTGCATCGCTTGGTAAGTTTTTCACACTGGATTATAGCCAGTGGTTCTTCTCGATGTTATAATCTTATAGAACTCAAGGTTATTATGTATATGTGCATATGTTGTTTACCTAAATAATTATTACACATATTTTCCTGGCTTCTATTTGTTTGGTTGATGCATCCAGTTGGAACAAAAAAAGGGCCTTAACTGTAATTAGCTGATATTTAGTTTTATTTGTAAAGGAAAACAAATGAAATATTTGTACTCGATTCAAAAGTATCATCCAGCTAGGTTGTTGTATTTGTCCTACGGAATTTTCTTTGTTCCGTGTCCATCAAGAAAGTGCCCTGCCTAGGATCCTTCCACTGCAAAATTTTCTGTCCTACCATGTTTTCTTTGATGGAATGGTATTGATATTGTTTTATTTGGTTATTCGGTAGTTGCAACTGGTTCTCTTATTGCTTGGAGGAGAGGAGCATTTGCCGGGATTAGATTGAGGTCATCGTCTTCGCCATCATACAGTCAGGTTTAATAAGTTTCTAGGAAATGCGAAAGGATGGGAATTATAATTACAAGATCCAATATTCTCTTTCAAACGAAAGTGCACATGTTAGTGATATCTTCATTGATTACATATTGTGCCCCTAACTCCTGTAAATGTAACAGGGATGCATGACCATGCAGATGCCACTAAGAGTTTGCTTGGATAGGGGTGGCTTGGATTGAGTATAGACTAAGTTGGGACAACATGTATGGTTGTTTATTTTTCACCAACTAATTTTCTTGAATCAACTTAGAAGCTGATCCCACTTGAATTTTACAATTTGTACTACATCAGGGGTAATCATCCACAATGCTCAATTATTCCTTCTGTGCTACTTGCTCAATTGTATCTATTTTCCCGGGTTATATGATCACGCAAATACTACTAGAGGGCTGCTTGGATTAAGTACAAAATTAATGTGGGACAATGCATCAAAACTTATGTGTCAGCTTAGTAGTTTTCTTAAACTAGCTTAGTAATTGATTCCACTAGGATTTTACAATTTGTGCTAGCCCAGGTGGTGCTCATTCAAGCTGTCTAATTATTTTTCTACGCTACTTGATTTTTGTTATTCGGCAGATGATAGTTCTTAGATACTACTAGATGATAGCTGTCAATTTGTACTAAATTGATTTTCTATGCTACTTAATTAAATATATCCATCTTTTCTTTGTTGAAGTTACATCTCATATATTATACAACGGTGTCAAATTTCTGTAAAATGTATGTGCTGTCTTCTCAACATTTTTATGATTGACAAAGCGAGTTGATCTGAATATAAGAAGCAATGTAGCGTTTTCAAAATCTTTAGTGGAATATTTCATTGTAGTTTGATAAGTATCAAACTGTTGCATGTACACTAAATTGTTTGGCAGTTTAACTCAAATTTTTTTAGTATTCTTTCCTGTAATGTTAAATATTTGTGTTCTACAACCACCGAGAAAAATTCTTATCAAGGGTGCGGCGTGCCGCCGCACCAAATTCAACTAGTATTACTATCATACCCCAGCATCATACGATGGATTTGAGAGCGACGAATTGACATAGCCACAAGCCGTTTTCGAAGCTCCAGCTACCAGGAAATATTTTAAAAAGTGCACGGATTATCCAAACCCCGCTTTCCCAGTATTCTCAAACAGTCAAAATCTGTAGTTCTCTGTACACTGTTTCAAAATTCCTACGGCGAAAACGTGTGTTCATACTATGCGATACGAGTACCATCGTCATGGAGAATTTCCAGAAACTTAATCTATAGCCAAGTTGCTCTACCACTAGTCAAGTCAATGGAGCGCGGATAGAGCCGTGTGCATTCTCCTGCAGGCAAGTTGCTCTGCCGTTGGTGGTCGTATCTCCCAGCTTTGACGTACATGCATCTTCACAGTACTGATATTATAAGTGCAGGCTTCAACAACTACTTCCAAGTTACATTAACTTGGCTGGTCAGCAAATGCTTTCGGTGAATACCACCAAAAAACTGGTATCCAAAAGTATGAGTTCGTTCATGACTCTTCCCCGTTCCCACCATATCGATTGCTGAACCGCCAGTCCGCATTTTATTTAGAGTGGTTATCTAATGACACACTCCACAATTCAGTACTTAAACATTCTCTTGCAAAGGAGACATCTCATCTCCATACTCCATACCTGTAAACCACAACAATGGCCTCTTTAGGTGTCTTGTTTCCAGGCCTTGTTTCGTTTCTTTACATCTCTAGCTTCTTCTGCAGCCTACCACCAGCCATCTGCGATGAATCTGAAAATGATAGACAAGCTCTCTTTTGCTTCAAGTCTCAGCTCTCAGGTCCAGCAGGAGTTTTAGCTTCATGGAGCAACACGTCCTTGCACGCCTGCGGCTGGCATGGCATCACCTGCAGCACCCTGTCTCCTCGCCGTGTGATTGCACTAGACCTTGAATCACAAGGCATCTCAGGCTCCATACCACCTTGCATCGCCAACTTGACCTTTCTCACAAGGCTGCAGCTCTCAAATAATAGCTTCCATGGCAAAATACCTTCCGAGCTCGGTGTCCTGAGCCGGCTCAACAACCTCAACCTCAGCATGAACACTCTGGAAGGTAACATCCCATCTGAACTCTCTGCAAGTTCCCAGCTTCAACTCCTGGATTTGAGGAGGAATTCTCTCCACGGGGAGATCCCCCCTAGCCTTAGTAAGTGCAAGCATCTTCAAGAGATTAACCTTAGCAATAACAATATAGAAGGGAGCATCCCTTCTTCTTTTGGAGATCTTCCTGAGCTGCGCATACTAGTTCTCACTAGCAACAGGCTTACTGGCGACATACCGCCGTCTTTGGGCACCACACGTTCTCTCACAGATGTCGATCTTGGGATGAATGCTCTAACAGGCGTCATCCCGGAGTCCCTAGCAAACAGTTCATCCCTTCAAGTACTTTGGCTCAATAGCAATAATCTTATTGGAGAACTACCAAAGGCTCTGTTCAACACAGCATCCCTTTTTGACATTTCCCTCCAACAGAACAACCTTGTTGGTTCCATGCCTTCTGTTACTGCCACCTCTCCCCCTATTCAATATCTCGATTTAAGGAATAACCATATTTCAGGAGAAATACCTTCCTCGATTGGGAACCTTTCCTCCCTGGTTGATCTTCGTCTTTCGAAGAACGACTTATTTGGGAGCATACCAGACAGCTTAGGTTATATTCCAACACTACAGGTGCTAGCCATGAGTCTGAACAACTTATCTGGGCCAGTTCCACCATCTCTCTTCAACATGTCATCCTTGACATTTCTTGCCATAGGAAACAACTCCCTTGTTGGAAGCTTACCGTCCAGCATTGGCTACACACTCCCAAATATTCAGGCACTAATCCTCTCAACAAACAAGTTTGAAGGCCCAATCCCAGCTTCTCTTACCAAAGCATACAACCTTGGTATGCTTTACCTGTTTAACAACAGCCTAACTGGGCCCATACCCTTCTTTGGGTCATTTCCAAACTTGGAGGAACTTGATTTGTCATACAACAAGCTAGATGCAGGAAACTGGGAATTTGTCTCTTCACTCACAAATTGTACTAGGCTGACTAAATTAATACTGGTTGGGAATAATCTCCAAGGGAATTTACCAAGTTCTATCGGCAAACTTTCCGATGGTCTTGAATGGTTATGGCTAAGGGAAAACAAAATTTCTGGGCCTATACCACTGGAAATTGGCAATCTTACGAGCCTCACCAGTCTATACATGGACTACAATCTGATCAGTGGTAATATACCACTAACAATTGGGAATTTGCATAATTTGGTCTTTCTATCCTTCGCACAAAAAGAACTTTCAGGCGAAATCCCGGATACTATTGGCAATCTTGTTCAGCTAAGTTATCTGAAATTGGATGGGAACAACATTAGTGGTCGTATACCTGCAAGCATAAAGCGTTGTAATCAACTCCAAAGATTGGACCTTTCTGACAACTCACTATATGGTGGTATACCATAACATCTTCCAAGTTTCTTCGCTTTCTCAAGAGGTGGACTTGTCACACAATTACTTGTCTAGAGAAGTGCCAGTGGAAGGCAGTCTCATTAATCTGAACAGATTTAGCATATCAAATACTCAGTAATAGATTGTCTGGCAACATCCCATCCACTATTGGCCAGTGTGCGGTTCTGGGGTATCTTGAGATGCAAAGCAACTTCATTTTTGGAAGCATTCCACAAACTTTTGCCAACTTAGTCAGCATAAAAAATGATTGATATTTCTCACAATAACTTGTCCGAAACCAGACTTCTTCACACACCTTTGAGTACCCTGCAAGATCTCAATTTATCTTTCAACAATTTTGATGGAACAGTTCTGAGAGGTGGCATTTTTGAAAACCTAGTGAAGTATCAATTGAAGGAAAGGATGACTTTTGTGCTACTCCCATCTTTCCAATTCCCATCTTTCCAATTCCATGCCAGTTGGTAGGAAAGAGAAACACAATTCATTGGTTCTAGTCCTAGAAATAGTATTGTCAGCTGTTGTTCTTGTTATATTAAGATTGCTATGTGTGCAATAATTTTTTGGAAGAAGCGAATGCAACAAAAAATCCATTTGCAAGAACCCAATGAGCACATGGAGAAGATATCATATGCAGACATTGTGAGGGCAACAGATAGGTTCTCTTCAGTAAACCTAATTGGATTAGGATCACTAGTCATCGACCGATGCATCCGCATGGGCTTATATTTATATGATTGACGTTGTTAGTTTGTATAACTATCACGACCCAAAATTGTTTTCCCATATCTTAGATCTTTAGATCTCTGATATGGTATGCCGATTCTTGTTATGCTAGTCTCTGTTAGTCGGGAATTTTTTAAGTTGTATGCTTGGAGGCTTCATGCCTCCACAATCCTTTTCATGCAGAAATAGGTGGTGAAGAATTCATTAATTTGTGTGCTTAATCAATAAAAGTCAGGATACAACTGTAAAAAAAAGAACTCCCAATACAGATCTTGAGTATAATTTTTGTAAGAATTAAGAAGCATACTACCATAGAACCACGTATAATCTAACATTAATATTGCATTAGCGACACTTGCAAAAAAAATATCTTAATGTACATATAAAATTGGAATTTTCGTGGCATGCATATAGCTAGTACATATCAGCCACAATGAGTACTTCACATGCTATGACTTTCTCTACAAACTGACAATATTACTTCATAATGTTCACATATCTCTAAGTTTATCTTGTCACGTGGTAAATATCTAAATGAAAGGGATAACACGCGTGTGGAGTTTCAGAGATCAACAAATGCAAATTATTGTCACCGATCAACAAATGCAAATTATTGTCACCATGTATACACAAATTTGCATGACACAAATAGTACTCCAAATCCCATCATATCGATGAGTTAGATGGATTCAAGAAGATGTGCTGCAATTTTTGTA
This sequence comes from Puccinellia tenuiflora, assembly GCA_012064385.1. Classification (NCBI taxonomy): domain Eukaryota; kingdom Viridiplantae; phylum Streptophyta; class Magnoliopsida; order Poales; family Poaceae; genus Puccinellia; species Puccinellia tenuiflora. The sequence continues at coordinate 39,729 of QRDG01000528.1, forward strand.
TGGATTAACATGTATATGCTATGTCACCTATTTAACCAACAAAGTTACAAGTTCTTTAGAAAAATTTCTTCTTCAAACTTAATCCATCATTTATATGTGTTGGTTTGTTTGTCCACGGTTCCAACGACATTCTACTTGAAAGCCACATAATGAGTTCAACAAGCATCATGTGCACCAGGGGCGGAGGCAGGAGTTCATAAAAAATGATGTTGAGGGGGGCCGGTCAAAGACAAATTGTCAAAAAAAAATCTATAATCAAAATTTTACAAAGGAATTCAGATTCTTAGGGGGGGGGGGGGGGGGGGGGCAGGGCACCCGCTGGCCCCCTGCCTCCTCCCCTGATGTGCACCAACTGCTCTTTGGCACACTCATACTCATGACGATTAAATGTGCTCTTTTTGTGATGTGGTTAGGAGACACCAGAAAAGGATTTCAAGGGGAGTTTCACAGATTAAGAAAGAAGATTACTTTGAGGACGTCTTTCGTTTTAGCTGTCGGGTTTTTCCCACTTTTTATGATGTTGTTGCAATGATGTTGTTGCATTATAGTTTATATTCTTATTATTGTTGTTCTCATATTTACGGAGATTGTGTTATTGCATTCTGGTAGGTTTCACTACCCTTTGTATCAACGGGCACACTGTAGTAGTTGCATCTCCTGTGGTGCAAAAGGTGTCTGATTCGATGCGTGATAATGATTTGGAGTTGGTACAAATTAACTACGACATGATAATTTCTACTGTGCGAAATTATGTGGATAATTATAAGGTAGGTCCAATTAAAATCGGCCACATGGTGAGAGAAAATGTTGACGTATGCCTAATATTAAACAGTAAAAAGCTCTAGAAAAGCTAACCTTCTCAAAACAAATATGTGTCCGAACAGCTGATTATTGAGTTCCTCCTCTGTTCTCATTGCTTACATGACGCGTACCTACTGGTATACACGTGGTAATTAGCTCAAATAAACATACATGTTATTTCGGACCAAGACAACAAACAATTTCGAGTACTAAAAATATAATAGCACAACAACAAAAATATTTGATACATAGTGGCATATTATTGGTATAATTTATTCTCAAGATTACTGCAAATAATTAAACCAAGATACATAAAATGTTTGATAACTATTTGTTAATATTATGAGCACAACATATCGTATAGCTAATAATTCAAAAGTTATACGTGCTTTTGCACGTGCCTCTGATTCCATAAATCCTTGAAATCACTAATTAGTAGCACTGTCAATTGCCTAGTGTAAGTATTAGCTACTAAGATGGGATTGTTGGAATTTTACTAGTTTTACTAGTGGGCCTTTTGTTCAAAGCCCAACTTAAAATTCTGAAATTCTCATTGGCCCATTCATACATGCAAGGGTAAGGACTAAGTTTAGTCTCATACTGTTAGTTGGATGAGAGTTGCACCATTTTATAATGTGAGCTCTACTAGCACTAGTATAAGGCATAAAAAATGGAGAGAATAAGAGAGTGTCACACACGCTCCTCCTCCGCTGCACGCCTCGCCACGTCACGTCACGACACGGGTTGCGGGAATGAGCCAAGCTGATGGCTATCTTTTTGGTGTTCGGAAAAATTAATGAGTCATCAGTTAGTAAGTAACGGACGCTCAGACGCGATTCTTTTGGATCGTGGGCTTGTTACCGACTTGGGCGTTTCGGAATGCCGTGAGAGTGATTGTTCAATTTGACGTGGCTCTTGACCACGGTTCGTAAGACCTCTAAAAACTTTCTTCTTAATTAGTGGAAATGACAAGACTTTTGCCTTGTTTCAGAAAAAAAATATGAATCAGCAGTTCGGCATGTTGCAGCCGAACAAGCAATTGGAAACAGGTCATGCACAAAAGGAACGGTGGGAAGAAAATGGCAGCGCTGTCGATCGACCTACTTTCTTTCCGTTCGAGTAAGACCAGACGCCATCACTAGTAGGAAATAGCTTATAGACAGACGACATTCTGTGGCGCACCAATTTTCGTGCGCCACAGAAATATGTTTCTGTGGCGCACCGTGCTTGGTGCGCCACAGAAAGTCACATTTCTGTGGCGCACCAGGCCACATGCGCCACAGAAATTAGACTTTCTGTGGCGCACCAAGCACGGTGCGCCACAGAAAGTCACATTTCTGTGGCGCACCGTGCTTGGTGCGCCACAGAAAAAAGGTGGGTCCCACATCCGTCGACCAGGTTGGAAATATCTGGCCATATTCTGTGGCGCACCCCACCAGGTGCGCCACAGAAATACGGAATTCTGTGGCGCACCCCATCAAGTGCGCCACAAAATAGGTGATATCTGTGGCGCACGCGACCCGTGCGCCACAGAAATACAACATTCTGTGGCGCATTTTCCGTGGTGCGCCACAGAATATTGCATTTCTGTGGCGCACTGGGCGCGGTGCGCCACAGAAAGGGCGTGACAGATCTAAAAAAGGTGGCGCATGTGAGTACCTCTTCACTTTCCCCTCACTCCTCACTAGCTCTCCTTCTTGCAGCTCGACTCTCTCTTCTCTCTCATGGCATTTTGTCCATTCTTTCTTCATTATTTGTAGTTTAAACTCTACTTTGTTTGATATATAATTGGTGAGGGCTTGGGAGAGCCTCCATATTTGTAGTTTAAACTCTCTCACTCATCGATCACGGTCGCGGTCTCGTCTTGGTAACGGATCTAGATCTACTAGGTGGGTATTGTTGGATGCATATATATATGGATATGTATATGCATGCTTTTCTTTGTTGTTTGCGCCGGCGTGGTGCATGGATGTTTACCGAAGTGTTGATTCATTTCCATTTCGGTAAATTTTTGCACCACCCATATGTCCTACTTTTAGGGGAAGTCATGGCGAATTTTTTCGTCGAACATGCATGTTTGTGTATGTGTGAGTGCATGTTGTGGTTAATTCTAATTAACATACTCTAATTAACATAGGCAACCATGGTCATGATGATGAGCTCCGGTCAAATCAGCAGATATAAGGAAGAAGCGAGGGCGGAAATGATTCGGTGCAATAGGCGCCAGGGGCTCGAAGGTGGCTTCGCATGGATCATCCGTGGAGAAAACGCGGTGACCTGTTCAATGGTAAGGACGAGATCGAAGGAGCTCCGAGCCCGAGGAGCGGCACAGAAATCGACGAGCTGTTGAGAAATTGGGAGGAGTGCCCCGCGCCGGGAAAGAAACGACCGAAGGTAGATCCGCTGCTGGGTGCACTAGTACAGAAAAGCCTATCAGTGGCGCACCGTTTTTTAATTCTGTGGCGCACGGCCGGTGCGCCACTGAATCGCCGCCACTAAATTATTTTTCTGTGGCGCACCTTGTCCGTGCGCCACAGAAATATTTCTGTGGCGCACCCTCTGTGGCGCACCATCCCCACCGTGCGCCACAAAATGTTTGGGCTTTTTGTGGCGCACTCAATACCATGCGCCACAGAATTGCTTTTTCGGATTTAAAAAAAAATGTGGCTGCCACCAGCCACCGCGGTCATGCTGGGAGCACGTCCATGCTGACGGTGGCGGTGGGGGCAGGAACACGCCGTCCGCGGGCGCAGGGGAGCTGGGAGGAGGAGAGGAGGGTGGTGGGAGGAGGCGGCCGTGGTTGGCGTCGAGGTTGGGCTGGAGAAGGAGAGAGGCGTCGACGTTGGGGAGGAGGAGGCGTGGCCGGCGCTGGAGGGGCGGGCGTGGCCGGCGCGGAGGGGCTGCCGTGGCCGGTGCTGGAGGGGCGGGCGTGGCCGGCGCTGTGAACGCCATGGACGCGAGAACGCCATGGACGCGAGCCCAACAACTCGGTGGCCATCGCGGCGAACGGAGGAGGAGGCCAGGGGCCGGAGGAGTGCGAGGCCATCCGCACGTCTCCGCGGCCGCGCCGGGCCGCCCTCGCCATGAACGCTGCCGGGCCTCGCCGTGCTGGCCGACGCGGAAGACCTCGTCGGGGAACTTGAGCGCGGCGCCGGCCGCGTCGAGGTGCTAGGGGAGGGCCCCGGTGTGGATCATTGGCTCGAGCGGGCAGGGGCTCGCCGGCCCTCGTGCGCACCTGCAGGTCGATGACGGCGGAGCTGCTTCTGGCCGGCTATCATCGGCGCGGCGAGAAGGATTTGTTCTAAAGACAGAGAAGAGAGATAAGGGAGAGTGTGTGCGTGCTTGGAGCTGCGTGCTTGGATCGGCGTGGGTGCGTGTGTGCTAGTGTGTGGCTGCGTGCGTGCTAGTGTGTGGCCAGGAACGAGATGTGTGTGGCTAGCCTGAAGAGAGATAAGGGAGAGAGAGAACGAGATGTGTGTGGCGTGGTATGTGTCGTGCGTGTGTGTGGGCCCAGGTTTGACCAGATTCTAAGATCTAGGATTAACGGCTATCTTTTTGTGGCGCACAGCACTGGGTGCGCCACAGAAATACACAATTCTGTGGCGCACGGGACTAGGTGCGTCACAGAAATTCTGTTTTCTGTGGCGCACGTGGCTGCGTGCGCCACAGAAATGTGTATTTCTGTGGCGCACGGTACTGGGTGCGCCACAGAAATTTTGTTTTCAGTGGCGCACCCAGCCCCGTGCGCCACAGAATTTTGCAATTATGTGGCGTGGCGCACGTCATTTTCGTGCGCCACATAATTGCAAAATTCTGTGGCGCACTCAGAAACGTGCGCCACAAAAAATATTTCTGTGACGCATGGCTTATTGGTGCGCCACAGAATAGGCTTCTGTCTATAAGCTATTTCCTACTAGTGGTGTATGAAAAGCGAGGTCTGTTTTCCACGACTTGCCGTACTGGAAGGTCCTCAAGATGCCACATAGCCTCGATATGATGCACATTACGAAGAATGTCACCGAGAGTCTGCTTGGCACTCTTTCCAACATGCCGAAAAAGACCAAGGATGGGACGAAAGCAAGATACGATCTGAAATGCCTTGGTGTCAGGAAAGATCTTCAGGTCCCCGATAGTGATGACGACGACGATGGTGATGATGATCAGCCTGAAGGGACTCAAGGTCGCCGCAAAAGGTTAAAGAGGAACACGGTGGTGCTTCCCGCGACGTGCTTCACTATGAGTTTGGAGGAGCTCGAGCAGTTTTACAGGTGTCTCGTAGGAGTCAAGTTTCCTCATGGTTACGCGGGGAAGATAAGCAGATATATGGACGCAACGAAAAAGAGGTTTACCGGGATGAAGTCTCACGATTGTCACGTGCTGATGACACAGATACTTCCCGTTGCGATTCGAGGGATAATGGACGAGCATGTCCGTGATACGCTGCTTGCTCTTTGCAACTTTTTCGACGTCATCAACAGGAAGACGATCGGCGTCAGGTAGCTCGACAGGCTACAGGAAGAGATCGTGTTGATACTATGCGAGCTCGAGATTTACTTTCCGCCCTCATTCTTCGATATCTGCGTGCATCTCCTTCTCCATGTCGTTGATGACATCAGGCAGCTCGGGCCGACGTTCCTGCACTACATGATGCCGTTTGAAAGAATGAACGGTGTCATGAAAGGATACGTTCGCAACAGGGCCCGTCCTGACGCAAGCATAGCCAAGGGCTTTCTAACCTACGAGTGCATCTCCTTCTGCCAGAATTTTCTAAGAACAGAGAACGAGGATGTTGGTCTGCCCATGAGGAAACACCTCGGCAGGCTCAATGGATATGGTCACCGCGAGGGCACCCGCTCACTCTTTGTCGGCGTTCAGGGTCGAAAAGACGACTTCGACAGGGCTCACCGGGTCGCGCTACAACACTTACAATTGATCGAGCCTTCGGTGGAAGAGCACAAATGCTTACTCGAACAACATTACACCGACCTGGGCCGGCCAAGGAAGAAGGGAGACGTAACCAGAGAGCACAACTCCACCTTCACGCGTTGGTTCAAGAAAAGGCAGCTAGATCTAGCAAAGATCAAAACGCCATCTACGGATGAGGAAAAACTCATATTCTGCTTATCACGGGGCCCCGGGCACAACGTAAAGACCTATCAGGCGTACGACATCAATGGCTACAGATTCTACACCGAGGAAAAAGACAAGAATAGCGAATATCAAAACTCAGGAGTAACTATGCTATCCTACGCCGATGAGGAGGCTACTGTCAAGGAGAGATTCTTCGGAAAGATCGAGGAGATATGGGAGCTCAACTACTGTGGAGAGTTGGTGCCAATGTTCCGTGTGAGATGGGCCAAGGACGTCGTCAAAGAAGGCCGGTATTTCACCACCATGGTAATACCCGATGCCAAATCGAAGAACGCCTCCGCGAAAAATGAGCCATGGGTACTTGCTAGCCAAGTTGAGCAATGCTTCTTCATTACCGACCCGTCAAAGCCTAGTCGTGTTGTCGTGAGGAGGGGCAAGAGGAGCATCATCGGAATGGAAGGAGATGCCAACGAGGAAGACTTGGAAAGCGATCCAAAGATCGAGGAGGAATTCGACAAGTACTTCGACATGCCTACTACTAGTACTCAAAGAAGGAAGACCTCCCTACCTACGAAAGGTTGTCCGTTCACGCGAAGAAATCTCAAGGTGCCCGGCCTAAAGTTTTCAACCGCGAAGAAGGGAATGAAAAGAAGCTAGCTCGGAACCAAGAGACGAAGACTTTTTTGGTGTGTTTAACTTGTGTGTGTGTGAGAGACAATGGAAGTATATATAAGAGACATTGTGTGTGTGTGAGACAATGCAAAACTCAAATCCAATGAATATGTGTGTGAGACAATATGCAAAACTCATAACCAATGAATATGTGTGTGTGTGAGACAATATGCAAGCATAAGAGACATTGTGTATTTTGTAACCAATGAATATGTGTGTGAGACAATATGCAAGCATAAGAGACATTGTGTGTATTTTGTAACCAATGAATATGTGTGTGAGACAATATGCAAAACTCATAACCAATACAGCACACTGTTTAGGCGTTTTAATTCTGTGGCGCACCGCTTATGGGGAATCTTACATTTCTGTGGCGCATATCCTGGGAGGTGCGCCACAGAAATGTAAGATTCTGTGGCGCACCCCTCCCGCGGTGCGCCACAGAAATTTGGAGCCGCCACTTACATGTGGGCCAGCCCCGCGCTGCCGTTTCATTCCCAAAAATTCTCAAACTTCCCGCGCGCGTTGACGACGTCCTCCCGCACCCCGGCCTCCCGCGCTCGACGACCACCGCTCGCCGCCGGCAGCCCGCCGCCACCGGAGGAGTCGCCGGCAGCCCGACGCCACCGCCGCCATCGGAGGAGACGTCCACCGGAGGAGCCGCCCGTGCACGAGCACCTCCCCTGCGCCCTCGATCGGACGACCTCGACACCGGCCTCCCCGCCACCGCCGCCACCGGAGGACCTCGACACCGGCCTCGACGCCGTCCCCTGCGCAGGTCTCTCCTCCCTCCTCCCTCCTCTCTCCCTGCCATCTTCCTCCTCCTCCCTCCCCTCTCCACCGAACTATGCTCTCTAGGTGCTTGTGGAAATGCCTGTGTGTCTAACTTCAAATTTTTGAATACAACAAGGCACCCAAATGATGTCTAGTAGATTCAGGATGAAAAGTTGGGTCTAGGGAAAGTGGTCTCACATTTTTCTGAATTTATTTGGCCTTATTTTAAGTGAATTTGCAAAATGTCCAGAACTAAACTTTTGAAATAAGTCCAAAATTTTGAACATAACTTGATGAGGTTTTTGCACAGGTAGGTCCTATATGACCATAGGCAGTTCAGGGAATTTTCTCCAATTTTTCAGAAAAACTTTTATTCACTAAATAGTTTAAACCGTTCCCGGCGCCGCTACCGAAGAAGACTCGATCATGATCATGCTCCCGCCCTTGCTCACCATCATCATCGCCGATGTACTACTTTTGATAGCGATGAACTTTTGTAATATAATAGCGATGAACTTTTGTATCATGATGCCGATGTACTACATTCGCCACTTTGTGACTATATGTACATATATATGTATATCGGGCACTAAGTAATATATGTGTGATTAATGTGTTTTCATTTACCTGTCAAATTAATATACCTGTATTTCTGTATAAATATGTGTAATTAATTCTGTATAATTGTATTTGTACAGAAAAATCGATTTTTCTGTATTTTTCTGATTCACCTTTTTGTGGCGCACTTTCTACAGTTTTTGTGGCGCACATATTTCTGTGGCGCACCAGGCAGAGGTGCGCCACAGAATATATATATGCTGATACCAGCCGAGGCCTTTCTGTGGCGCACCAGCTGCGGTGCGCCACAGAAATTTTAACTTTCTGTAGCGCACGGACAAGGTGCGCCACAGAAAAATAATTTAGTGGCGGCGATTCAGTGGCGACCAGCCGTGCGCCACAGAATTAAAAAACAGTGCGCCACTGATAGCCTTTTTCCTACTAGTGCATCCACGATGGAGCACCGGCCCCAACGACTAGATTGCAATTTGTCCACTGTCCAGGTACTTTATTTTGCTCCAATTTTTCTTCTTATTAATTCCTGTGTTTCCTGAATTGTCTATGTGCTAAGATGTCATCTAAGCAGTGGTTATCTTTCCCTATAAGAGGGGAAAACGAGTAGATTAACATGAGGGAATCTTAGAAATGGGCGATCAACAAATTTGATAGAGGGATAATTTTTTTCGAAATGTTTAACAAAATTTTATTTCAAATTTGAACTAACTAAAAGAAAACTTAGGGCTGAATGGTTGAACCTTGAATGCTTGCTACTTTATGCATCGGGAAAGATATGTTCGACTAAGTTAATACTGAAGCTATTATGATGATGTGTATTCACTGAGTTTTTGTGATGCCATTTTCGAGGAACCATGATATATATTGGAACTGAAAGAAAATAATATTTTTGATTTATTTATATGATTTTGTTCAACAAAAAAGCCACTGGTTTGTCAACTCGCACATGGCTCTCCCGAAAGGCCAGGACCGGGCTAGGATTTGACGTAGTCTATGTAGCAATCAATAAAGCTCATTTATTAAGTGTAGAAAAGGTAGACTAGAGGATCGAGTGTACAAGAATCAACTTTTCAGCAGGCATATTCTTTTGACTTCGAACTACTAAATGTTGGCTCAAATGTAGCAATCATGGTATGCCGATTTCTTTTTTACGAAATGTTGCAGTGCAACTTTTCCTTTTTTTTTTTTTTTTTGAACGGTGCTACTTTTCATTCATTGAGAGAAAACTGGCAGAGCTAGGAAGAGTAAGGGTAGTACAGGATTTACAAGGAAAAAACGAGGGCAAAAAGATAAGCTATGATATGTTACTGTAACTGAAAACATACAAGGCTTAGCCAGGTGGGTGTTGATAGTCAACTAGTGAAAGTGCATGGTTGCCCCTATGCATGGTTTTGCTAATTAATGAAAATCTCTATGTACTAATATGTGCTTTGAGCTATACTTGTAGGTTTGGTCCATTTGCTTGCTTGATCTCCATATGTTGGAGTCAAGGCTAAAAGGAGAAGATCATTTGTCGATCAAGACTAAGTGCGGGTTGATCAACACTTGAGTACAAGTGAAGATATGCCGAAGAGTTCCTCTCCCATATTGGTGTATGGGGGAGATATTAGCGAGTCTTCACCAAGCGGAGCACAATTAAGAAGGATGGTCCAACTTGAGAAGACAAAGATTGTCATCATCTAGCTCAAGTGGATTATGCGCAAGGCAAAGGTATGATCTTGATAGGTTTTCTATTTTACCGGTCTCATGATATTAGTTGAGAGACCGGATTATAGGATAGATAGCCGTACTATCAAGAGGGGCTCTCAAGTGAGTAACTTGATCGCATCTTTGTGGAGAGCTCAAACCTTTGCATACTTGACATATCATCTTTCTTGGTTGTTATTTGGCTTGTATCCATGTGAGAATTTAGAGCTTGTGTTCATCTCCATACCAAGCTCTAGTTCATCGAAAACGGATTTCATATATCTTGTTGCATTTTTTATGTTAGAGGTTTTACCGGTTTGTCTTTTCTAAGAGAGGTCAAACTCTCTTCTTGTGGTTTCCTCCTCACATGATGGACTATGATGTGTATATGCATGATATTGTAGGGCTTGTGATTATCTTTGAAACAAGTCTAAGATCATAGAAAACGGAGTCCGGATGAAAAACTTGTTGGGTTCTTGATATTGGAGGATTTACCGGTTGTTCTTTAATAGAATGGTTTTACCTTTACCCATTTGGTTTTATCCTTCCTTATTGTACTATGATGTTTCTTTGTATATTCTTGTAGAGCTCGTTGTTACGATTCCAACGAGCCCAAGATCATCGAAAACGGAGTCCGGATGCGAAAGATATGTCCGTTTTCGTTTTGCACTTTCTGCAGTTTTCACAGGAGCGGAAGTTCCGGCCCTTAGACCGGAATTTCTGGCCCCCCGGATATTTCTGGCCAAATTTCCGGCCCAAAGTTCCGTACCATGTCCAGAGAGCTTCCCAGGGCGTCCGGGTCGCTCCGGGGGGTCCGGAAATTCCGGGGTAAGTGCCGGAACTTCCGGCCCGCGCAGGAAAAACTGCCCCCAACGGTTGGAAAAGTTGGAGACCTATTTAAGGGGTCATCTTCCCCAATGGTTTCCAAGTTTTTGGAGCTTCTCTCACTCCTCCATTGTTGACCTCTAAAGCTTTGGTTTCTCTCAATCCCTCCAATGATTCTTGCCCAAATTTAGGGATTCAAGAGAGGAGATCTAGATCTACAACTCCACCAATCACTTTCTCCTCTAAGTGAGGGGAACCTAATAGATCTAGTTCTTCGAGTTCTTTTGTGGTTCCCTTTTGTTCTTCCTCTCTTATTCCCCCCAAAGCATTTGTTGCTTAGTTGGAATTTGAGAGTGAAGGATTTGAGCACTTGTGCTCTTGCCATTTGCATTAGTTGCATCGGTTTGTGCTCTCCACAAGGATTTGTGGAAGTTGAAGGTTGAGTAGCTTGTTAATCTTGGGTGCATTGTGTTACCAAGAGATTGTGCCTCTTAGGTGCATTGTGTATCCTAGACGGTTGGAGGATTCGTGAAGACTTCGAGTTATGAAGCTTCGGGAAGATTTGGGAGCCCCCAATTTTGTTGTGGGTGTGTGCCCCAAGATCATTGTAAAGGCTCCGGATTCCGCCTTGAAGGATTCCGATAGTGGAAGGTGAACCTAACCCTTGGGGTGAGGTTCATCGGAGAATAGGGTGAGGCCTTTGTGGCATTTTGAGTAGACCTTTTGTGGCGAGCTCACACCCCTACAACGAGACATACTCCGTTAACAAGGAGGAACTCGGGAATACATCCTCGTCTCCGCGTGTCTCGGTTATTTCTATACCCGAGCTCTTTACTTATGCAATTTACATTGTGATAGCCTTTGTGCTTGATGTCATATATATTGTTATCACCTTGTTGTTATATTGCTTAGCATAAGTTGTTGGTGCACATAGGTGAACCTAGTATATTAGGTTGTTAGCTTGTTAATTTAAACACCTAGTTTTATTCCGCAATTATCAAGCCTTAAACCGGAAAAGTTTTAATCGCCTATTCACCCCCCCTCTAGGCGACATCAATTGTTCTTTCAATTGGTATCAGAGCCTCGGCTCTCTTTGTGGGCTTCACCGCCTAGAGAGTAAAGATGTCGTTTAGAGGATTAGTGCACAATTCCATGTTTATATTCAATGGCACAAATTTTAATGTTTGGAAAACTCATATGCTTACTCACTTACGGGTCTTAGACCCCAATATTGAGCGTATCTTAGATATAGGTTTTTCTCCTCCAAAGGATTACGAAAGTACGACTTTAGAGGATGAGAAAAACTTATATCTAGATGCTCTAGCTTCTAATGAGTTTTGCAAATTTGTGAGTGTTGTACTTTTCGAGTCAATCATGCCTCTCCGAGACGCTCATGAGCTTTGGACCAAGCTTCAAGATAAATATGGAGTGTCCAACTCTATTGAGGATGATTGTTCTCCCTCCACCTCCGGCCGTGACGATTTCTCGTCTTCGTCTACTTCACCAAAATGTGGTAAGCCACAAACCAATGGGATGGTGAGTAGTGATAGGTTGTGCAATATTGATAGTGAGCTCATTCTTGATGATCTTTTATCTCTATCTCGTTGCAATGCCTCATCTTTGGACTTAAACTCTTCTAGCACTCCAAATGTCATATATGCTAGTGTTGATAGTCCTTGCATATCATCCAAAAATAGCTTAGATAAATCTCTTGATGATATGCTTGATTTATCTTGTTGCCATGATAAAAATGCTTGTGTTCCCTCTAACTCTTGCATGAATAATAATGTAGAGGAAACCCAATTAGCTATGCAACAAGATGTGAACTTGAGTAGTTCAAAAAATCATTGTTCATCTTCATCCACCACTCATTGCCTTATGGCTAAATCTTCTTCTAGTAATGATAATGATAATAATGATGAAGAAGATGTTGATGATGATGATGAATCCTTTCATAAGAAAGGTCTAATGGTTCTAAATGCCCTTTCTAAAAATAAAAATGCTCATGCTATCCTCTTTGAAATTATGGAAACCCTAATTGAGCGTGGGCTTACTATTAAGGCTTTGGAAGCAAGCCTTGAAGAAAAGGGTAAGATTGAAAGAGATGATGCCATGGAAAAGGCATCGTTAGAAGATGCTCTTGAGGAAGAGCAAGAGACTCGGGCTTCTCTTGAGGAGAAACTAGAATCTATTGAGGAGTCTCATAATGAAATTATTGCTAAAATCATTAAAGAACGTGACCATGCTCATGCTAAATATAAAGTCACGAAAAAGGAAAATGCTAGATTTAAGGAAGAGCTAGCCAAGTTTTATTCTTCCATTCCTAATGTTAATGATGCTTGTGCTACTAACTCCACTTCTTGTGAAGCATCTATTTTGAAGGAGAATGTTGAGCTAAGGGCTCAACTAGAGTTGCTAACTAACAAGTATGGGAAATTAGAAGAAAGTCATGAAAAGCTATCTATCTCTAATGATGATCTTCTAGCATCCTATGCTAGTCTAAAGTTAGCTCATGAGGCCATCACTACAAAGGTAACATCTTGTGAGCCTCATGTGGATAATAGCACAACTCTAACTAAAAATGCTATATTGTCATGTGCTAGTCCTAGTAGTTCATCCACTCATAATATTGGCACATCTTGTGATGAATTACTTTCATTGCCTTGTTGCTCTAACAATGATGCATCTACCTCCTCTAGTACTTGTGTTGTAACTAACCATGTAGAGAAAAGAGGAGAGCTCAAGGCCCAAGCCACTTCTATGAAGAAAGGCTTGGAAAAGCGTCATGAAGGGAAGAGTGCACTTGACAACATGTTGAGTGTGCAACAATCCCCTAATGACAAGAGTGGACTTGGATTCAATTCCAACATCAAGAACAAGTCCAAGGTTGAGAAGAAGAAGAAGGGCCAAGTTCAAATCAAGAATCCGGCCAAGATCATTTGCTTCAAGTGCAAGCTAGAAGGGCACCATGTTCGGAATTGCTCAATGAAGAAGAAGCCTCTTGGTGAGAAGCAACTAGGGAAGCGGCCTCTTTTTCTACCTCATGGTCCACCACGAGTTGAACAACGGCCACCTCCTAAGAAGACTCAAGTCAACGCTCCTCAAGTTAAGGAGCCTATTAAGAAGAAAGAGAAGAGTCGTTGTTGCTACCTTTGCCGAGGCAAAGGTCATTTTTCTTCTTCATGCACTAACGGTACCTCATCCAAACCTATCATAATTGATGATGTTTATTCTCTTGGGAAGGATAGGATTGGCAATGTGGGGACTCAAAGTGGTGTCAAGAAAAGCACCATTTTGGGTTCCCAAGCCTATTGTGACTAACCTCTTAGGACCCAACTTGGTTGGGGACCAACAAGCTCAAACTTGATCAATAGGTTGTTATGGAGGACATTGGAGACTTGGTTACTTTTGAAGAATTAAGGGATCTTCATGGTTATTATTTCATCAAGCCAAGTCAATTAGATTGTATTGTCATCTCTCATATCCAATGCTCCTCCTTGCGGTAACTTGTATTTAAATCATATATACATTGAAAGTTGCTTGCTCCCTTGCATGCGTTTGTATGTGATATGCTTCTTTCTTACTTATCTTGTTATTCAAGGTTGTGTATGTTAGTTGTGTATCACGTATGTGTAACTTGTGTGTTGAGATTTATTGGATCTTGTGTGGATTTCATTTGGCTCTTTGAGATATTAATGGACTATCCCATTTTGGGGGAGTGATATGCTTTGTACATTTCACAAACCTAAAAATGTGTGGACATGAGGCACACCACCTAGTATTGATATTTCAATATTATCTAGTCACTATGTGGTATGTCATATTCATGAGAAATTCAAATTCTACAATGTCCATTAATTTGTCTAGTTGGTTTTATTTGCCTCGTGCTTAAATAAAATGAATTATCACATTATGGGGGAGTAGTAAGCTATGTGCATATTACAATCCCATAAAAATGTGAACATTTGAGGTTTGCCACTTAGATTTGATATTGTAAATTATCTTATTCCTATGTGGCATGTTAGCTCGAACAAGTTCCAATTTCCTTTGTGGTTGTCTTTTGGCTCTTGTTTGTGTGAGTTTGCTTGGTGTGGTTTCTCTCTAATATGCATTTCCATATATTATTTGAGAAACCATTTGTTCCATATTATTCTAACCATGGCTTTGCCGGTTGGTTCGAATAGTTGAAACTACCAACAAACCTTTTTCAAAATATGGTGTTTTATCTCTTATCTCTTGCCATATGATTTATCTTGTGAGGATGACCTTGGATATCTCTACTCACCGGGAAAATATTTCCTTATACTCATTGTCCTTGGACAATTGATATTCACACATGTGGTAGAATATTTTTGTTCATCTTCATTTTGGCTCTTGCGTTGAATTGCCTTATTTATTGCCAAAATATTTGCTTTTACTCCCTTTGTATTCCTTGCCTCTTGCATGGATCCTAATTTTTCAATTGGTGTAGTTTAGTGTTGTAAATAACATATGAAGAGTAATGATCCCTTGTGTGTGCATTTTGTATTCAAATGCAAATATCAAGATAATGCATGAATCTTGGGAGAGCTTTTCTTTTATTATTTAAAACCCTATCCTATCAATCGATATTTGATCCTTTCAATTGGCTCTTTATTTCTATCTTATGTATTTATGGAAGACAAATCGTTTTTTTTTTATGCTTTGTGCCATCATGAAAAGTGTAGAGGGTGGTTGATTTATTTGGTGCAATCTTGCTCTCTCTAGGGAGTTGCTTTCTCATTCCTCGTTGTGTGTTTTATCTCCTTGAATGAGAAAATCCTTTGAGTATGTCTCTTGCTTTTATCTTATATGCTCATTGGCCTTACCTAGGTACCTTCAATTGGTATTAATTGAAATTTAATATCTCCTCCATAGATATTAGTCTCAATTAGTATCGCTTATAGGAGCTTTGATACCTTGCTTCTTGTCTTCTCTTTTACTTGATATCTTTCAAGTAATATCCTCTTCTTGGTATCTTTTCTCCTAGTTGGTATCTTATTTTCAATTGGTGTCTTATCGATCATGTGTTGTTTTGATTCGATTCCTATTGATATCACACTTCATGTGTTGATGTGTTTTGGAATCAATCATATGTTGATTTGATTTGTCCTCGATCATGTGTTGACTTGGATTTTGATATAATTTGGACAACCTTTTTGTGTCACACTTTGGTGTGCTCTCTTCTTGGTTTACTTTGTGTTTTCGTCCAAATTGTATCTCGTTTGGTTCTTGTAAGTCTATGCATGCATATTCTCTAATATATATATTATATGGCATGTTTGTCTTTCTATTTCCAATATATAGGGGATACTCCACCAAATCCTAAATCGGCTAAGATGTGCATGAAATTCAACTTCATATCTATATGCACATATTTATGTGGAGTGTTTCCTATATGTTGTAGTTTATCTAACTACTATGGGACCCAATGAGTTTGGGAACCATTTTGTGCTTGAATTTTTTTTTAGGTACAATGGAGATGCATTGGATGCTTGCCTCATTCATAATGAAGGTGTTCTCACCGTGTGATTATTGGAGTCAAGCTTTGATGATAAACAAACTCTCATCTTCTTCATCGTCAATGTATCTCGGTAACAAGTATCTACCTCATGCATACTTTTCTAGTCTCAACCTTGTGTAGGATGCTTCTTGGCATGAAAGCTTTTATGTGCAATTGTTGTGATTTTGGCTTATTTCCTTCACTTGGTATATCTTTGTGATATTTGTGATGAAATTGCAAAAACCTTTACTTCAATTGGTATTATTTCTTTGTGATACTTGTTACCTATCTCAAAGCATCTCCACTATCTCTTGTTCCCTTAGTGATATGTGTGATGTCTTTGATAGTTTTGAAGTTCATTTATATACAATGAGAAATTTGAGCTATGTGCTATGCTTTTAAGCAATAATCTCGTTTGTATATTCATGACTTCCCTTTTGGATACCGTGGTCTCTCCTTCATCGACCATTTCATATGTGCAAGTTTCTTTGTGGATATATATCATCAATGATTTGTCTACTTAGAAACCTATACATATGAGAGAGGTCACCTTTTAGTTGGTATCCTATTTCCTTCGAGCCACCTCGTTTTTCATCTATAATTCTTTGGTGGTCCCAAATTTGTCTCGTGAGTGCTTGTCTCTTTTCTATTTTGCATCTTTGCGCACTCACATTTTTTTTGAAGAACTTTGTCTTCATGCTTATCGTGGTGAGCATGTTGATTTTATTGGCTAAATGTTCTCACTAGCTCTTGGCTTTTTCAATTGGTTTTAGTTTCCAATTGGTATCCTTGAGCTCGTGAACATATTCTTTTTGAAAAGATCTTTGTATCTTGGTTGGGCCTATCTTATGTTTGAATCTTTAAAAATTGGTATCGTCTTATGGCTCAACCATATCTTTGGTGCAAGTGCTATGTTTTGGTTTTGCTTTATGCACACTAGCACTTGTTGCATGTTCTAGATGATTTTGGGGGAGCAAGGATTCCATATTTGTGCACTCCTCCATAGTGCATAAACATTGGGGAGCTTCTCTATTTTTATTTAGAACTCTCGCTTTGGATCTTCTCGATTGCTTTTCTCCTTTGTGGAGATGTTTAGAAGTATTTCATCCTTTTGCAATCTTTGGATCCTCAATATAGTTTAATTTCCTCTAATTATTCGTCAATGGATATGTGCATTTGATTTCACTCATATTTTGAGAAATGCACACTTTATGGAGGAAATCATACTATATTGGCCTTCTAATTTTTTTTTCCCGTTTCGGCAATCGATGCCAATGGGGGAGAAGTTTAGAGGGTTTAAGGGAATTTGGGTTTTATGCTTTTGTTGCATTTGCCACACATGCGCTTGCATCCTTGCTCGTTTGTCTTGCAAGGATGCTTTATTCTTTATATAAACCCTCTTAATAATGAATTGTCATCAATTACCAAAATGGGGGGGGGGGGGGGATTGAAAGTGCATGGTTGCCCCCATGCATGGTTTTGCTAATTAATGACAATCTCTATGGACTAATATGTGCTTTGAGCTATACTTGTAGGTTTGGTCCATTTGCTTGCTTGATCTCCATATGTTGGAGTCAAGGCTAAAAGGAGAAGATCATTTGTTGATCAAGGCTAAGTGCGGGTTGATCAACACTTGAGTACAAGTGAAGATATGCCGAAGAGTTCCTCTCCCATATTAGTGTATGAGGGAGCTATTAGCGAGTCTTCACCAAGCGGAGCGCAATCAAGAACGGTGGTCCAACTTGAGAAGACAAAGATTGTCATCATCTAGCTCAAGTGGATTATGCGCAAGGCAAAGGTATCATCATCTAGCTCAAGTGGATTATGCGCAAGGCAAATCTTTGCATACTTGACATATCATCTTTCTTGGTTGTTATTTGGCTTGTATCCATATGAGTATTTAGATCTTGTGTTCATCTCCATACCAAGCTATAGTTCATCAAAAACGGATTTCATAAATATCTTGTTGCATTTTTTATGTTGGAGGTTTTACCGGTTTGTCTTTTCTAAGAGAGGTCAAACTCTCTTCTTGTGGTTTCCTCCTCACATGATGGACTATGATGTGTATATGCATGATATTGTAGGGCTTGTGATTATTGTTGAAACAAGTCTAAGATCATAGAAAACGGAGTCCGGATGAAAAACTTGTTGGGTTCTTGATATTGGAGGATTTACCGGTTGTTCTTTAATAGAATGGTTTTACCTTTACCCATTTGGTTTTATCCTTCCTTGTTGGACTATGATGTTTCTTTGTATATTCTTGTAGAGCTCGTTGTTACGATTCCAACGAGCCCAAGATCATTGAAAACGGAGTCCGGATGCGAAAGATATGTCCGTTTTCGTTTTGCACTTTCTGCAGTTTTCACAGGAGCGGAAGTTCCGGCCCTTAGGCCGGAATTTCCGGCCCCCGGATATTTCCGGCCAAATTTCCGGCCCAAAGTTCCGGACCATGTCCAGAGAGCTTCCCAGGGCGTCCGGGTCGCTCCGGGGGTCCGGAAATTCCGGGGTAAGTGCTGGAACTTCCGGCCCGCGCAGGAAAAACTGCCCCCAACGGTTGGAAAAGTTGGAGACCTATTTAAGGGGTCATCTTCCCCAATGGTTTCCAAGTTTTGGAGCTTCTCTCACTCCTCCATTGTTGACCTCCAAAGTTTTGATTCCTCTCAATCCCTCCAATGATTCTTGCCCAAATTTAGGGATTCAAGAGAGGAGATCTAGATCTACAACTCCACCAATCACTTTCTCCTCTAAGTGAGGGGAACCTAGTGGATCTAGTTCTTGGAGTTCTTTTGTGGTTCTCCTCTTTGTTCTTCCTCTCTTATTCCCCTCAAAGTATTTGTTGCTTAGTTGGAATTTGAGAGTGAAGGATTTGAGCACTTGTGCTCTTGCCATTTGCATTAGTTGCATCGGTTTGTGCTCTCCACAAGGATTCGTGGAAGTTGAAGGTTGAGTAGCTTGTTAATCTTGGGTGCATTGTGTTCCCAAGAGCTTGTGCCTCTTGGGTGCATTGTGTACCCTAGACGGTTGGAGGATTCGTGAAGACTTCGAGTTGTGAAGCTTCGGGAAGATTTGGGAGCCCCCAATTTGGTTGTGGGTGTGTGCCCCAAGATCGTTGTAAAGGCTCCGGATTCCGCCTTGAAGGATTTCGATAGTGGAAGGTGAACCTAACCCTTGGGGTGAGGTTCATCGGAGAATAGGGTGAGGCCTTTGTGGCATCTTGAGTAGGCCTTTTGTGGCGAGCTCACACCCCTCCAACGAGACGTACTCCCTTAACAAGGAGGAACTCGGGAATACATCCTCGTCTCCGCGTGCCTCGGTTATTTCTATATCCGAGCTCTTTTACTTATGCAATTTACATTATGATAGCCTTTGTGCTTGATGTCATATATATTGCTATCACATTGTTGTTATATTGCTTAGCATAAGTTGTTGGTGCACATAGGTGAACCTAGTATATTAGGTTGTTACCTTGTTAATTTAAACACTTAGTTTTATTCCGCAATTATCAAGACTTAAACCGGAAAAGTTTTAATCGCCTATTCACCCCCCCTCTAGGCGACATCAATTGTTATTTCAACTACCCCGCCGAGACCAGAGTATAGGCGCACGCTAGGCGTCGGTCGACTGATATGGGGGAGAAATCGGTCGTTTCCGCACGAGGTAGACCCCGCTCTGCTGCATGCGCACAGTGCGCGTCTTCCGCATTCCGCGTTGCTTCCAGCGTCCGGCGCCGCACGCACACTGCTTCGTGTCTGCCTCCTGCGGTGCTGCCTCTTCTAGACGTGGGTGCAGCCCATCGTACTACTAGGCTGTTGCATTGCATGCTGCTTCACCCTGGCTGTCTGTGTACCAACTAGCCAGCCCTGGCTCATATGCAGATTCGTGACGCCCTCGCATGCTGCTACAATTCCTAAACGTGGTGGAGCCACCTATGTACGAATGTTGCTTGGCTACATGGCTTGCATCCCTGCATTACTGAACCTTCTATACACCTTCTATATGAGTGCAACATTTTCAGTTGCAATTTTTCTCTCACTACACTTATAATATTCAGAATGCAACATTCTTTTACAACAACTAGTGGAATTTGGTGCGGCGACACGCCGCACCCGTTGTGTTTTAAAAATTCATAATTTGTCTCATTTGTTTGTCTAGTTTGTATAAGATTTCGTTAATTGGAGATGTGGAAATCCGAAGGAACTTGTTACCTATTATTTATTTTTTTTGAAATTTGCGCTAAATTTGAGTATTGAAGCATTTTTTTTTACTCTCACGGTGCATACATTCTATTCGAAAAATGTTGTAATCTGTCTGAATTTGTTGTTTATTTTCTGTAAATGTTCACAATTTGGAAAACTATGTTTCGAAGAATATTCCAATGTATAGTAGTTTGGAATGTTTGGCTATGTTTGTAATTCGCTGGTAATATTTAAAATTTTAATTACATCTAGTTGGTAAAAGAATTTGAGTATTACATTTTTTTAAACATAGGTAGGGTGTATTTTTTCTGATTATTTTGATATGTTAGATCTTACTTTCAAGATAAATATAATTGAATCAGGAAAAACAACATTTTTTTTAAAAAAAATTGCATAACTTAAACCATTTCATAGATGTTATTTAACGATGTTTAGACAATTTCAAAAAACTTAAAATGCTGGAAAAGGCCACGCCACGCCGTTGTTTTTTTTTTTTCACTTAATAAAAATATTCGATTATCTTCATTTCCAAATCAAATGAGACCAAATTCCACAAATTTGCAGAGAAATCAATATAGACATTGCATTAAAAGAAACGTTTGAGTACATGAATATTTCCAGAAAATGCAAATTCATTAGTTCTAATTGTGTAATTATGGCTTCCTTTCAAATTGAATTCAAAAAGTGAAAATACCTTCAAAAAATGAACATATTACAAACCAAAAAAAATTTAAATATGCACATTTCCAGAATTTAATTAGTTACACCACGATGCTCACAAAAATGACAAAACCTTTTTTTTTTTTTGCACCCTCATTTCCTGTTTTGGTTTCCTATTTTCTTAAACCTTTTGCAAATTCTCAAATACAACTTTAAATAAATTCATGCCAAGTTCTACCAATATGTAAAAATTAAAATAGTTATTCCAAATGCTTTGGACCTTTTTCAACTTATTTGAAATATCGAAAATTTTGAATTATACACGAAGGCTCGTTCGTCAATTTTTGTGACACTTTAGAAGGTATGTATTTCAAAATCAACATACCCACCGCACTTAATAAAAAAAATTCGATTATCTTCATTTCCAAATCAAATGACACCAAATTACACAAATTTGTTTTGAGAAAATGCAAATTTGTTTGCCCTAATTGTATAATTGTGGCTTCCTTTCAAATTGAATTCAATAAGTACAAATACCTTCAAAAAAATGAGCATATTACATTTTTTTCGTCATAAGTAGCAAGTATTTATTTGTTGAAATAATTGTTTTTTGCACTTTTTTTTTTATTCTATGCAAATTGTTTTTTTTGTAAACATGTTTTTTAAAGGATATCATCCACGTTACTTCGTCTGATGTAGTCAAATATTATCGTCTGGAAATTATTGTTTTTTAATGCATATTTATCGAAATTGTCATCTATTTTGTTGGAAATTCCACTAAATTGTTTCTGTAAATTTGGATTAATTGGGAAATGTCAAAATCTGTTGGAATTTGTCGTCTATTTTCTGTAAATTTTCACTAATTTGGTGTAGATGGTTACTTGTATTTAATGATTCATGAAAACTCTATCTAAGTAGGATGTTNTTCTCTCACTCCTCCATTGTTGACCTCCAAAGCTTTGATTCCTCTCAATCCCTCCAATGATTCTTGCCCAAATTTAGGGATTCAAGAGAGGAGATCTAGATCTACAACTCCACCAATCACTTTCTCCTCTAAGTGAGGGGAACCTAGTGGATCTAGTTCTTGGAGTTCTTTTGTGGTTCTCTTCTTTGTTCTTCCTCTCTTATTCCCCCCCAAAGTATTTGTTGCTTAGTTGAAATTTGAGAGTGAAGGATTTGAGCATTTGTGCTCTTGCCATTTGCATTAGTTGCATCGGTTTGTGCTCTCCACAAGGATTCGTGGAAGTTGAAGGTTGAGTAGCTTGTTAATCTTGGGTGCATTGTGTTCCTAAGAGCTTGTGCCTCTTGGGTGCATTGTGTACCCTAGACGGTTGGAGGATTCGTGAAGACTTCGAGTTGTGAAGCTTCGGGAAGATTTGGGAGCCCCCAATTTGGTTGTGGATGTGTGCCCCAAGATTATTGTAAAGGCTCCGGATTCCGCCTTGAAGGATTCCGACAGTGGAAGGTGAACCTAACCCTTGGGGTGAGGTTCATCGGAGAATAGGGTGAGGCCTTTGTGGCATCTTGAGTAGGCCTTTTGTGGCGAGTTCACACCCCTCCAACGAGACGTACTCCCTTAACAAGGAGGAACTCGGGAATACATCCTCGTCTCCGCGTGCCTCAGTTATTTCTATACCCGAGCTCTTTACTTATGCAATTTACATTGTGATAGCCTTTGTGCTTGATGTCATATATATTGCTATCACCTTGTTGTTATATTGCTTAGCATAAGTTGTTGGTACACATAGGTGAACCTAGTATATTATGTTGTTAGCTTGTTAATTTAAACACCTAGTTTTATTCCGCAATTATCAAGCCTTAAACCTGAAAAGTGTTAATCGCCTATTCACCCCCCCCCTCTAGGCGACATCAATTGTTCTTTCAGCACTACCCACACGTGGGAAGACTTATGGAACCCCCGCAACTTAGTACCGGATCTGCTACATTGTTTAGGGAGCCACAAGTAGTTCGGGTGTTTACCATTTGGAGCATACGCATAAGCATGTTACTGAAGATGAGAGGTTACATCTATGGGGGGCGCATATAGGTTTGCGGTACGTTCGTTTATCGAGTGTGGAAAGAGGGCAATCATATGAGTGTTCCTCCCGAAGCCGTCCTCGCAACCTTTGGGCCCGCAACGGAGCTTTGGCCGGACTCCCGACGTGGATCAGACTCAGATGGGTGGCTCGCTATTCAATGCTGTTGTGAAGGGAAGAGTCGTGTTGTGATATCCTGGCCTTTGTGGCTTGTGGGTTGATCGAATATTTATGGTTACTATGGTGCACCCCTGCAGGGTTAAATCTTTTCGAAAAGCCGTGTCCGCGGTTATGGACGACTTGGGTAATGTGCTGGCTAAAAAGATCATAGACATCACCGTAAATACTAAATAGCTAATTTTCTTAGTAAATAGTTTTACTCGAATAATTAAATTGATTAAAACTTGATCAACGAGTGAGTGCCCGGACTTCTTCCTCGTGGGCTCCTGATACGAGGGAGTTGTCTTAGGGCGGGTTTTGTTTGGTGAGTAGAAATAGGTTCTACGAGTATGCGCTCTCTTACCTTATTCTAAATAGACGCCAGGTCTAGCGTGTCCTCTGTAGATGTTAGGTGCTGCTGCAAGTCCACCATACAGCCATCCTTTTTATCCAATTGCATGTGCACAGTTCGTTCGTTTACCCTTGTGCGTAAGACTTGCTGAGTACCTCCCGTACTCATACCATCGGGGTCCCGGTGCCCGCTTTCACCGATGCAGGAGCGACAGACGACTACAACGACCCAGATGGAGGCTACTATGTTGAGTTCGACGCCGACTACGACGAGTAGATCAGAGATCCTAGGTGGCAGCCTGAGACCGCGTGGGCGGGTCCCTTTTATTTTCCGGTCATTAGACCCTTGATGTAGTCTGTACCCAGACATATTTTGCTTCCGCTGTATTCAGGATATGTTTCCCCTGTGATATAATAAATTATATTTGAAATATCACTTGTTTTCATCTTTTGTGTCTTAAATGTCAGTGTTGTGATATTCGAAATGTGGGTACTTTGGCGAAATGAATGTTTCGCTAAGTGGGGCTTACAATTTGGTATCAGAGCATGGACCGCCTGTAGGATCCCTTTTCAACTGGTCGTAGTTGAGTCTAGAAATTATTTTAGTAGCTATTCAGGAAAAATTATACGCGAGACTAGGTACTCTGTTCTCTTTACTTGTTTCCCCACCCACCCTCCCTCTTTTTTCGGTAAGGAAGTGAAACGAATTTTTCCCTCCTTTCCTAAATTTTCAAAATAGGTTTTCACGTGTTCGGGGTTTTCCATAGTACCTTTAGGTGGCAGCTATGTTTTTGGTGAAAAGAAATGTTGCTTCGGTCACTTCACCTTTGTTTCCCTACTCCAGTGTTGAATCTTTTACGGTGCATCCGATGTCTATCCATGTTGTCTGTTGCTATCTAATCTTTCCGCAAATCTTGTCTTCTTTTTCTGGTACTTACAAATGTTGTCGTTATCCTCAGGATGACGAGGGGTAACAATAACCCACCACCACCCCCACCCCCGCCTTTCTCAGAGATGTTGACGCAGTTAATGCAAGTGGTGGCGTAGTTGGTGCAACAATAAGCTAACCAGATGCTGCATCACAACAACCGCAACGAGGGCAATGGATGCGTCTCTCTCAGGGACTTCCTCAACCTGAACCTGAGAGTCTTCGCCTCCTCCGCTGAGCCTCTCAACGCCGATGACTGGCTTCGTGAGATGAACAGGACCCTCGTCACTGCACGCGTGGCACCTAAGGACCGTGTGCCCTATGTCACGTTTCTTCTACGCGGCGAATCCGCCTCATGGTGGGAGAACCGCCAGGCGATGAGAGCCCCGAGTGAAGCTTCGCGAACACCGCCTCTATGCTAAGTTCTCCAAATGCGAGTTCTGGCTTCCTGAAGTCACCTATCTTGGGCATGTCATTTCTGGAAAAGGCACCGCCGTCAATCCAAAAAGAGTCCAAGCAATTCTCGACTGGCCTACGCCTAAAATGGTGAAGCAACTCAGAAGTGTCCTGGGTATGGCTGGCTACTGTCGTCGCTACATCGAAAACTTCTCCAAAATCACAAAGCCTCTCACCGAACTCCTCAAGAAAGACAAGAAGTTCATCTGGAGTCCCGAATGTGAGGAAAGCTTCCAGCTTATAAAGAAAAAGCTCACCTCAACTCATGTTCTAGTTGCACCTGACACTTCCAAGCCTTTCCAAGTCTTGTGTGACGCCTCTCTACAAGGACTAGGCGGGGTCCTCATGCAAGATCGACAAGTCGTCGCTTACACTTCTCGTCAGTTGCGCTCTCACGAGCTCAACTATCCTACTCATGATCTTGAACTCGCTGCAGTTGTGCATGCACTCAAAACATGGCGGCACTATCTTATGGGTAACACTTGTGAAATCTACACCGACCATCAAAGCCTAAAATATCTCTTCACTCAGCCAGATCTGAACCTCAGACAAAGGCGATGGATCGAGAGTATCAAGGATTTCGATCTCACCCTCAACTACACTCCAGGCAAGGCTAATGTCATGGCTGATGCCCTCAGTCGCAAATCCTATTGCAACAATCTCATGATCTTGGAAAGTCAACCTACCCTCCATGAAGAATTCCGCAAGCTCAATTTGGAAATTGTTCCTCAGGGTTATCTTGCTAGCTTGACAGGCACTCCTACTCTTGACGACAAAATCCGAGATGCTAAGTTACGTGACCCTTCTGTCAAGAAGATCAAGGAAAACATTGTTTTGTGCACAGCTAAGTACAAGTGCTTCTATCTGGACAACAAGGGAACTGTGTTATTTGAAGGACGCATTGTTGTTCCCAAGCTTGAAAGCTTAAGAGAGTTGATCTTCAAGGAAGCTCATGACAGTCCTCTTTCTATCCATCCTGGAAGCATGAAGATGTATCAGGATCTCAAGCAAGTCTACTGGTGGACCTGAATGAAGCGTCAAATTGCTCGCTATGTCTCGGAATGTGATGTCTGTCACCGTGTCAAGGCAGAACACCAGAGACCAGCCTGTGTCCTTCAACCCCTGAAAATTCCTGAGTGGAAATGGGAAGAAATTGAAATGTACTTCGTCACCGGTTTTCCCAAGTCCAAGAAAGGCAATGATGCTATCTTTGTTGTCATCGACCGCTGCTCCAAGGTCGCTCACTTCTTCCCAGTCAAAGATTCAATCTCATAAGTTCAGTTGGCAGAGCTTTATGCCACAAAGATCGTTCCTCTTCACGGTATTCCTTTGGAAATAAGCTCAGATCATGGGAGTATCTTCACTTCTCGATTCTGGAAAAGCTTTCAGGAGGCTATGGGCACAAACCTGCTTTTTAGCACCGCCTACCACCCTCAAACAAGTGGACAGGTGGAAAGAGTCAATCAGATTATCGAGGATATGCTCAGAGCATGTGTCATCTCTTTTGGCATGAAATGGGAAGATTGCCTCCCGTATACTGAGTTCTCCTACAACAACAGCTATCAAGCAAGCTTGGGCATGGCCCCCTTTGAAGTTCTCTATGGCCGCAAGTGCCGGACTCCTCTCAACTGGTCCAAAACTGGAGAACGTCAACTCTTTGGTCCTGACATCATACAAGAAGCCGAAGAAAAGGTCCGCAAAACCTGAAGATTGCTCAGTCACTGTAACGCCCCGACCCCGGAATTATACAGAGAGGCCATGTATGGAACACAACCATCAATGTATAAAACAAAGATCGAGACTTGTGGAACAGAACTGGCACCAAAGCATGACTCTACGACACAAAACATTTATATAGCAACTCATATAACGAGGAGAATACAAATATTACAAGGCAAAAGGATCACAGATCCTGCAATTCAACAAGCGGAAGCGAAGTAGCGTTGTCTAATACAACAAGAAGCAAATTATGGCCTAAGAGGCCTACAGATAAACATCACCCAAGCCAGCTTGTTCCACGGTCCCAAGCTGCCACCTGGGAACCCCAGACTAGTAGTCGACGTCAACGAAGAACCCACCTAGCTGCTCGGTGTCGTCCTCCTCTGAAATACAAAATCATAGAGGCAGCAAAGAGAGACTGAGTACGATGTACTCGCAAGTTTAGTAGGGCGATATAGGCCCAATGATTGACGGAGGCTCTAAAGCTTTATATGTATTTCTTTTGCATAAAGCTAAGTTTCATAAACAAAACAAAATATAATTGACCCATGGCATTCGTCTACTCAGAGTATTTTACAAAGGGGTAAGAGAGTATCATTATCATCTTCGGTTCTCGACGAACCTACGCATAACCATCACCACTCATCTCACACAAAGGCACTCCCTCGACTCACCCTCGAGGAAATGAACCTTTATCACAAGTTTATTATGCAACCTCTAGCTGCCATATCAATTAGGTTAATGTTATCTATGAGCTAATCCGCCTTTCCCAAGGATTTGTCCATAACCGTGGACACGGCTTTTCGAAAAGATTAACCCTGCAGGGGTGTACTAATTTACCCATCGGTACCGTCCGGCTCACCTAGTTGGCCCTCTTCCGGGGAAGGCCGGCGAGTGGGCGCGGTTAGACCTTTACATTGCATGAGACTATCCAAGAGTCATCTGTGGCCACAGGACAGGTTCAGTGCCTATTTCAGCACCCTGCCCCATCGCCACGCCCTAACACCACCGTCCACATCATTCTTTTTCCACCCACATACTCACACGCAAATAGAAAACCGAACTAGAGGACCCTTGGATACGCCCGCACAACTTATTCGGTCAGAGGGGGTTCCATATGCCCCCACCTCCGGAAGCACGCTCGTTTTTCTTGGTTCTAGCTAAAAGCACTCTCAACCTAGGCGGCAAGAATGAGGCAAACCACCCTCCCCGAGGGCAACTCATCCAAGCCTTTAGCAATTTAATTAAGCATTACATTCATCCACCATGCCCGAATCATTCCATCATCATTAATAAATATGGAATTCAATAACGGACATCACTAGCATTTCAACTAAGCATTTCTAAGCATGGCTAAGCATATAACCAACAATTATAATTGTATCCGGCCAACACATCAACTCTAGGGTTCATAGGTAGGGGTACATGTGATCGGCTCGGGAAAACATGCATTCATAGGATTCCCTAATATTGACCCAAAAGACATTTGAACCGCATGCAATAGTAGGGTGGATAAAATAATTTGATAAAGCATAGGATGCTAGATGCCAAGAAGGTTAGGTTATCTCTTGCCTTGCTGCCGGGTAGCGTCGTATTGCTCGTCGGGGTAGGAGAGGGAACCCTCGACTCCGGAATCTATCGATACCCAAAGAAAATACAAAGCACACATAAATCACACGAACACAAGATGCAATGCTCAATCACATGATGACATGTCAAGTTGATGCAAAGACATCAATATATAAATTAAAAACAAATTTAAATGGGGAGCCAAATAATTGTTGCAATTATTTGGGAGCAACCCCATATTTATCTTAGTGACCACAATTCTTGATAAACTATCAAATTATTAGAGAAGTGGTTCAAATATGCATGAACATGGCATGAATGGATAGGTTTCGTTCCTCCGGTCATTTCGGTAATTTATTTGTAATTTTCGGAGTACCGATGAATAAATGACAAATTAAACAAATAATTGAATTTACTTCATTTAACCCAATTATGAATAACACAAATAAAATATTTGTGATCATGACTTAATATTAACATGGTTTGATTGCATTTGAGATGTTGAACACATTGATATCTTATTTATCAATTTTGGATCAATATTTAGTAAGTTATGAATTTTCCCAAATTAGGCATCAATTTTACCCTTTTAGGGTTTCCTAATTATAGGGAAATTATTTTGCTCAAGAGGACATGACAAAGTTACCAACTGATAGGTTTTGTTTTGCTGAGCAACTTGATATGTAGTTTGCAAATTTTGAAGCAATACACAAAAAGATATTAAAGTTTTAAATTGCCCTTTTAATTCATAAAGGAAAAAGCAAAAGGCCAGACAGGCCGGCCTTGTGCCGGCCAGGCCGGGCTGTAGGCCGGGCAGGGACCCGAGTGGTCCGGCCCAGAGCCGGCCCAGGCTGGCAACCGGCCGGGCACTAGCCCGAAGGCTCCGGCCCAAGGTCGGTCCAGGCCGGGCGCTAGGCCGGCCCAGCACACACGCACGCACGCGTGCCGGTCAAAGTCACGACCGGCGCGAGGCCGTGGTCACCGGCGGCACGGGCGGGGATCGACACGCCGGTGGCGGGCACGCGAGGGCCCGAGAGGTGCCGCATTCATCGCGCCACACCACGGCGGACCTAGATCGGGCGGCGCCGCTACGTATGGGTCGCCGGAGCGACGGTGACGTTGACGTCCGGCGGCAGCCGGCGACGGGACTAGACGACGGCGAAGAGGGAGCGAGCTAGGGGGGCCACGGGGATGTCTAGGAGGGTCACCGGCTTACCCTGGGTCCGTGGGTGGCCGCGGCGGTGAAGAGGGAGGCCGGTACCGGCGGCAATGGTGCACGGCGGCCGACGGGTGTCGGTGAAGAGAACGGGACGGTGGCGGCGATTCGGGAGGCCCCGCGTCGATTCCTTCGGCGGGGAGGTGCAGCTCGGCGCGGCGGAGCTGGTGGCGGCAACGGCTTGCCTCGGGGCAGCCGGAGTCGGCGGCGAGGTGCGGCGCACGGTGGCGGAAGACGTCGGTCTCGGGAGCTCGCTACGGTCGGTCTCGATCCGGAAAAACGGGGAGCTGGGGAGGGGAAGAGAGAGAGGGGGCAGGTGCGCGTCGGTGAGGTCCACTTGACCTCCAGGGGAGCGAGAGGAGCGACGGCCGCTTGCGCGGCATGGCGCCAGTGCCATGGCGCCACTGTGCGAGGAGAGAGGGAGAGGAGACTGACAGTGGGACCCACTGTCAGTAATTTAAACAAAAACTGCAATTTCTGTTTTTCTTTTAAGTTCAGCAGACTTCAGTGATTTAATTGGGGCACTAAAACATTTTTATAAAATCCATAAAAATTCATGAAGTCTTTAATTACCTTATAGAACCACCACAAAAATTGGTGAGGTCAAATAAATTGGTTTGCCCAAAATTTGTTCATAGCCTTTAGTTAGGGTAAATTGGGGCAATTCCCAAAATGCACTTAATTGGAACATTTATACAAACCCAAAAATATTGAAATTATTCATGGAGACCCTAGCATTAATACTGGAGCTTCCCATGATTTTAGTTCGAATTTTTGGAAAGCCTAACTTGGTTCCAAAAGTGTAGTTTGTAATAAGCCAAAATGAAATCTCATATTTAGTTCCCCATTGACAAAACTTGAAATTTGAGAATTGAGGATAAGAGACAAATAGGGAACTTCCTAAACAAGTTGGAAGTCCAAGAACGGTTGGTTGACAAAAAGGGCAAAACTTTTGGTTGGAGGTTTTGGGAAGGGTTGGCTTCCCATTACAATTGAGTTCCAAGTGCAAGTTCAAAAATGGCAAAAATGCATATGGATGCTATGATGCACACAATGAAGCAAAAGTGGAAAAATCCTTCGTATTTTTCGTTACCAAGTTTGGGATGTTACAAATCTACCCCCCTTACAGGAATCTCGTCCCGAGATTCTAGGTTTGAGTGAAGAAGGCGGGGTATTCCTGACGAAGACTAGTTTCTCGCTCCCATGTGGCTTCTTCCTCGGAATGGTTAGACCATTGGACTTTGAGAAACTTGATGGACTTGTTGCGGGTTTTCCTCTCCGCTTCATCCAAGATGCGGATAGGATGCTCGCGATAGGTCAAGTCCTCCTGAATGTCCAATGCCTCATGATCAACCCCACGGATTGGATCCTTGAAGCACCGGCGGAGTTGGGAGACATGGAACACATCATGCACATCCGGGAAGTTGGAGGGTAGCTCAAGTTGATAGGAGAGATCTCCTCGCTTGGCTAAGACGGTGAAAGGGCCAACAAAGCGAGGTGCCAATTTGCCCTTGATTCCAAAGCGACGAACGCCTCGGAGAGGAGAGACTCGAAGATAGGCCTTGTCACCGATTTCATAGTGGACCTCTTGGTGGTGCTTGTCATAATAGCTTTTCTGACGGGATTGAGCGGCCTTGAGGTTTTCTCGAATGACACGGACCTTTTCTTCGGCTTCATTGATCACATCAGGACCGAAGAGTGACCTCTCCCCGGTTTCAGACCAATTGAGAGGAGTCCGGCATTTTCTCCCATAAAGGACCTCAAAGGGAGCCATTTGCAAACTGGCTTGGTAGCTATTGTTATAGGAGAACTCGGCGAGAGGGAGGTATTTTTCCCAACTCTTGCCAAAAGAGATGATACAAGCCCGAAGCATGTCCTCAAGAACTTGATTTACTCTTTCAGTTTGACCGTCGGTTTGAGGGTGGTAGGCGGTGCTGAAGTTGAGACGGGTTCCAAGAGCCTTTTGGAAACTTTGCCAAAACTTGGACGTAAATAAGCTTCCACGGTCGGAGATGATCCTCAAAGGAACCCCGTGCAAGGGAACAATCCGGGCCATATAGAGCTCGGCCAATTGAGCGGAATTGATATCCTCTCGAACCGGAAGGAAATGTGCGACTTTGGATAGACGGTCAATGACGACCCAAATGGCATTGTTACCCTTTTGTGACTTTGGAAAGCCGGTAATGAAATCCATACCAACTTCATCCCATTTCCACTCGGGAACGGCTATGGGGCGAAGGGTACCCGCTGGCCTCTGATGTTCAGCCTTCACCCGGCGACAGACGTCGCATTCGGCAACGTATTTGGCAATCTCCCGCTTCATGCGGGTCCACCAGAATTTGGGACGGAGGTCTTGGTACATCTTGGTGCCGCCGGGGTGGATGGATATGGGAGATTCATGCGCCTCTTGGAGAAGTAACCCTTTGGTATTTCCACTCTTGGGCACCACAAGACGGCCCTCGAAATAGACAACACCGGAGTCATCGATAGAGAAACACTTGGCCTTTCCACTTGCGACATTCTCCTTGATCTTGCGGATGCCAGCATCATTTTGCTGGGCGGCCTTGATTTCATCCTCGAGAGTGGATTTGAGCTCGAGGTTAGCTAGAAACCGGAAGGAACAATTTCCAGATTCAATTTAGCAAATTCCTCGTGGAGAGCCGGTTGCGCCTTTTCAACCATAACGGTATTGCAATAGGCTTTGCGGCTCAGAGCATCCGCCACGACATTTGCCTTGCCGGGCTGATAATTGAGAGTCACATCATAGTCCTTTATCAATTCCAGCCATCTCCTCTGCCTCAAGTTCAGATCCGGCTGGGTGAATAGATATTTCAGACTTTGATGGTCGGAGTAGATCTCGCAACGGTTGCCCAAGAGGTAGGGCCTCCATTGCTTCAGAGCATGTACCACGGCGGCAAGCTCCAAATCATGAGTTGGATAATTTTGCTCGTGTGGCTTGAGTTGACGGGAAGCATAAGCGACCACATGGCCCTCTTGCATCAAGACACAACCCAAGCCTTGGAGAGATGCATCGCAATAGACGACGAAGTCCTTGGCGGTATCGGGAAGGACAAGTACCGGTGTGGTGGTGAGCTTGACCTTGAGGGTTTGGAAACTCTCTTCAGCCTTGTCTGACCACACAAAAGGCTTGCCTTTCTTGAGGAGCTCAGTCAACGCCTTTGCTATTTTGGAGAAGCCCTCAATAAATCGACGGTAATAACCCGCCAATCCAAGGAAGCTTCGGATATCTTTGACGGACTTGGGAGTTGGCCAATCCAGGATTGCCTGAATCTTGTCGGGTATCACCGCTACTCCGGCAGCTGACACCACATGACCGAGAAAGATGAGCTCCTTCAGCCAAAACTCACATTTAGAGAACTTGGCATATAGACGGTGATCTCGGAGCTTGGTCAGGACAAGTTGAAGATGTTCAGCATGTTCGTCTTCGGTCTTGGAGTACACAAGGATGTCATCGATGTAGATGATGACGAACTTGTCGAGGTACTCGTGGAAGATGGAGTTCATTAACCTCATGAATGTAGCCGGAGCATTAGTGAGACCGAAGGACATGACTGTGTACTCATATAACCCATACCGGGTAGTGAAGGCCGTCTTCGGAATATCCTCCTTTCGGATTTTTATTTGATGGTAACCTGACCTCAGATCCATCTTGGAGAACACCGTAGCCCCAGCTAATTGATCGAACAAGTCGGTTATTCGAGGAATTGGATACTTGTTCTTGATGGTCACCGCATTAAGAGGGCGGTAGTCAACGACCAGTCGAGGAACATTTGTATCCCTCTTCTTGACAAAGATGACCGGGCAGCCCCAAGGTGAGCTACTCGGCCGGATGAAATCTTTTTCCAGCAGCTCATCAAGTTGCTTCTTCAATTCAGCTAGCTCTTCCGTTGGCATACGGTAGGGCGTCTTGGAAACTGGGGCGGTTCCCGGAACCAGCTCAATCACAAACTCCACGCTGCGATCGGGTGGCATGCCGGGCAATTCCTCCGGAAAGACATCGGGGAAATCACACACCACAGCGACTTCAGACAAATCAGGCGGGGTGATGCCTTCCAGGAAATAAAGACTGATCTCCGGCGAGAGAGGGGTGGCTGCGGAAGGAACTGCAGAAGTTGGGGACCAATAACGCACTTCCCCATACCTTGGGTGGAACACAGTGACAGTCTTGGCAGCACAATCTAGGTTGGCCTGATATTTCACTAGCCAATCCATGCCCAGAATAACATCGATACCCTCTGACCTCAGGGCTATCAATGAGAACGGAAAAGGAACTGACCCTACGGCTATTTGAACATCAGGAGATATCCAATTGGTACGCCAACTAGAGCCGGGTGTCTTGACCACTAACGGAGGATCCATCATCACAAAAGGTATTTGATGGTTGTGTGCATATGATATGGATATGAACGAATGCGAAGCTCCAGAATCAAATAGCACTGAAGCTGGATAAGTATTGATTTGAAGCGTACCCATGAGAACTCCGGGGTCCTCCTCAACGCCTTCAGCCGAGACGTGGTTCAGGCGGCCACGGCTGATGGTGGTAGCCTTGGCGGCTGGGGTCGAGGGTGCTGGTGCGGGTGCTGAGGGAGCCGGTGCCTTCTGGGGACACTCCCTGGAGTAGTGACCTGGCTCGCCACAGTGGTAGCAAGTGAGCCCCGGTGGTGCAGGTAGTCGAGGCCGAAAACCGCCTCCAGCCGCACCCAAGGTCGAGGTAGCTGGGCGAGGCGGAGGTGGCAGGTACCCGGTGGGCTTCGGCGCGAAGGGCGCCTTGGGCACCGCGCTGAAAGGCACGAAGACCTTGCGCTTCTTGCCCTCAGAGGAGGAGGAGCTCTGGTGATCAGCTGGGGCTGGCCTCTTGGAAGCCTCCAGCTCCTTCCTACCCTGCTCCATGGTGAGAGCCTGGTTGTAGAGCTCCTGGTAGGAGGTGAACCTGAAGGGTAGGAGCTCGTATCGGAGACGAGGTGCGAGCCCCTTGCGGAAGAGGTATTGCTTGTCCTCATCATTCGTCACGTCCCGAGGGGCGTAACGGGAGAGGTGGTTGAACTCCCGTCCATAGGACTGGACGTCCATGCGTCCCTGGGTTAGGTCCAGGAACTCCCGCCTCTTGAGCTCGAGGATGGGCTTGGGGATGTACGCCGCACGGAAGGCGGTGCGGAACTCCTCCCATGTGACAACATGGCCCGCGGCGACCATTGCCACGTGGCTCTCCCACCAGGAGCCGGCGGCTCCTTCCAGGAGGTAGGTGGCAAAGTTGACATGCTCCGCCGCCGGAACGTGAAGAGCGGCGAACTTGCGCTCGATAGCCCGAAGCCAATCATCCGCGTCAAGCGGCTCCTTAGCTTCAGAGAATGTAGGAGGTTGGGACCGCAGGAAGTGGTTGAGAGTGGTGCAGTCCGTGTTCCTCCTGGCCCCTTGCTGGACCAGCTGCTCGAGCAACCGCTCATTGCGCAGACGGTTTTGCTCGATAGCCATCATCACCTCCGCCATTGTGGGTGGCGGCGGTGGGTCAGGGCTGCTATGTTCCCCACGACGGGTAGGAGCCATTCTGAAGAATTGGAACAACGACAAGTTAGTAACCAATTCTGACAGTTAAGATAGATCATGGGTTGCTCCCAAATATAGATATTTAAGAAGCAATAAACACCAAAGACAGATTTTAGGCAACCACGGTGACATCACGTCATCGTGGCGATATCTCACGGATTTAACGGACTAGAGGAATAACTGGACGGTAAGAACCCCAACCCCGAGAACCTAAACATCGACACCAAGCACAAAACAAATAGAGGTAAGAATCAGAGTAGAGCGAGTTGGATGAGAAGCAAAAAGAATCCTAAGAAGGTTTTCACAACTCATTTTTAGGTTGAAAATAATTTTCACTAGACTCGACATCGACCAAAAGAAAGGGTTTCCTACAGGCAGTCCTGCTCTGATACCAACTTGTAACGCCCCGACCCCGGAATTATACAGAGAGGCTATGTGTTCGACACAACCATCAATGTATAAAACAAAGATCGAGACTTGTGGAACAGAACTGGCACAAAGCATGACTCTACGACACAAAACATTTATATAGCAACTCATATAACGAGGAGAATACAAATATTACAAGGCAAAAGGATCACAGATCCTACAATTCAACAAGCGGAAGCGAAGTAGCGTTGTCTAATACAACAAGAAGCAAATTATGGCCTAAGAGGCCTACAGATAAACATCACCCAAGCCAGCTTGTTCCACGGTCCCAAGCTGCCACCTGGGAACCCCAGACTAGTAGTCGACATCAACGAAGAAACCACCTAGTCGCTCGGTGTCGTCCTCCTCTGAAATACAAAATCATAGAGGCAGCAAAGAGAGACTGAGTACGATGTACTCGCAAGTTTAGTAGGGCGATATAGGCCCAATGATTGACGGAGGCTCTAAAGCTTTATATGTATTTCTTTTGCATAAAGCTAAGTTTCATAAACAAAACAAAATATAATTGACCCATGGCATTCGTCTACTCAGAGTATTTTACAAAGGGGTAAGAGAGTATCATTATCATCTTCGGTTCTCGACGAACCTACGCATAACCATCACCACTCATCTCACACAAAGGCACTCCCTCGACTCACCCTCGAGGAAATGAACCTTTATCACAAGTTTATTATGCAACCTCTAGCTGCCATATCAATTAGGTTAATGTTATCTATGAGCTAATCCGCCTTTCCCAAGAATTTGTCCATAACCGTGGACACGGCTTTTCGAAAAGATTAACCCTGCAGGGGTGTACTAATTTACCCATCGGTACCGTCCGGCTCACCTAGTTGGCCCTCTTCCGGGGAAGGCCGGCGAGTGGGCGCGGTTAGACCTTTACATTGCATGAGACTATCCAAGAGTCATCTGTGGCCACAGGACAGGTTCAGTGCCTATTTCAGCACCCTGCCCCATCGCCACGCCCTAACACCACCGTCCACATCATTCTTTTTCCACCCACATACTCACACGCAAATGGAAAAACCGAACTAGAGGACCCTTGGATACGCCCGCACAACTTATTCGGTCAGAGGGGGTTCCATATGCCCCCACCTCCGGAAGCACGCTCGTTTTTCTTGGTTCTAGCTAAAAGCACTCTCAACCTAGGCGGCAAGAATGAGGCAAACCACCCTCCCCGAGGGCAACTCATCCAAGCCTTCTTAGCATTTTAATTAATCATCTCCATTATCCACCATGACCGAAACATTCCATCAATATCAACAATTATGGAATTAAATAACGGACATAACTAGCAATTCCACTAAGCATGGCTAAGCATAGCTAAGCATATGAATACAACAATTATAATTTGTCTCCGGCCAACATATCAATCTAAGGTTCATAGGTAGGAATACATGCGATTGGCTCGGGGAAGAAACATGCATTCATAGGATTCTCTATACTATGATCAAAAGAGACATTTGAATCGCATGCAAATAATATGGTGGATAAAATAAGTTTATAAACATAGGATGCTAGATGCCAAGAAGGTTAGGTTATCTCTTGCCTTGCTGCCGGGTAGCGTCGTATTGCTCGTCGGGGTAGGAGAGGGAACCCTCGACTCCGGAATCTATCGATACCCAAAGAAAATACAAAGCACACATAAATCACACGAACACAAGATGCAATGCTCAATCACATGATGACATGTCAAGTTGATGCAAAGACATCAATATATAAATTAAAAACAAATTTAAATGGGGAGCCAAATAATTGTTGCAATTATTTGGGAGCAACCCCATATTTATCTTAGTGACCACAATTCTTGATAAACTATCAAATTATTAGAGAAGTGGTTCAAATATGCATGAACATGGCATGAATGGATAGGTTTCGTTCCTCCGGTCATTTCGGTAATTTATTTGTAATTTTCGGAGTACCGATGAATAAATGACAAATTAAACAAATAATTGAATTTACTTCATTTAACCCAATTATGAATAACATCAAATAAATATTTGTGATCATGACTTAATATTAGCATGGTTTGATTGCATTTGAGATGTTGAACACATTGATATCTTATTTATCAATTTTGGATCAATATTTAGTAAGTTATGAATTTTCCCAAATTAGGCATCAATTTTACCCTTTTAGGGTTTCCTAATTATAGGGAAATTATTTTGCTCAAGAGGACATGACAAAGTTACCAACTGATAGGTTTTGTTTTGCTGAGCAACTTGATATGTAGTTTGCAAATTTTGAAGCAATACACAAAAAGATATTAAAGTTTTAAATTGCCCTTTTAATTCATAAAGGAAAAAGCAAAAGGCCAGACAGGCCGGCCTTGTGCCGGCCAGGCCGGGCTGTAGGCCGGGCAGGGACCCGAGTGGTCCGGCCCAGAGCCGGCCCAGGCTGGCAACCGGCCGGGCACTAGCCCGAAGGCTCCGGCCCAAGGTCGGTCCAGGCCGGGCGCTAGGCCGGCCCAGCACACACGCACGCACGCGTGCCGGTCAAAGTCACGACCGGCGCGAGGCCGTGGTCACCGGCGGCACGGGCGGGGATCGACACGCCGGTGGCGGGCACGCGAGGGCCCGAGAGGTGCCGCATTCGTCGCGCCACACCACGGCGGACCTAGATCGGGCGGCGCCGCTACGTATGGGTCGCCGGAGCGACGGTGACGTTGACGTCCGGCGGCAGCCGGCGACGGGACTAGACGACGGCGAAGAGGGAGCGAGCTAGGGGGGCCACGGGGATGTCTAGGAGGGTCACCGGCTTACCCTGGGTCCGTGGGTGGCCGCGGCGGTGAAGAGGGAGGCCGGTACCGGCGGCAATGGTGCACGGCGGCCGGCGGGTGTCGGTGAAGAGAACGGGACGGTGGCGGCGATTCGGGAGGCCCCGCGTCGATTCCTTCGGCGGGGAGGTGCAGCTCGGCGCGGCGGAGCTGGTGGCGGCAACGGCTTGCCTCGGGGCAGCCGGAGTCGGCGGCGAGGTGCGGCGCACGGTGGCGGAAGACGTCGGTCTCGGGAGCTCGCTACGGTCGGTCTCGATCCGGAAAAACGGGGAGCTGGGGAGGGGAAGAGAGAGAGGGGGCAGGTGCGCGTCGGTGAGGTCCACTTGACCTCCAGGGGAGCGAGAGGAGCGACGGCCGCTTGCGCGGCATGGCGCCAGTGCCATGGCGCCACTGTGCGAGGAGAGAGGAGGGAGAAGGAGAGACTGACAGTGGGGACCCACTGTCAGTAATTTAAACAAAATCTGCAATTTCTGTTTTTCTTTTAAGTTCAGCAGACTTCAGTGATTTAATTGGGGCACTAAAACATTTTTATAAAATCCATAAAAATTCATGAAGTCTTTAATTACCTTAGAGAACCACCACAAAAATTGGTGAGGTCAAATAAATTGGTTTGCCCAAAATTTGTTCATAGCCTTTAGTTAGGGTAAATTGGGGCAATTCCCAAAATGCATTTAATTGGAACATTTATACAAACCCAAAAATATTGAAATTATTCATGGAGACCCTAGCAGTAATACTGGAGCTTCCCATGATTTTAGTTCGAATTTTTGGAAAGCCTAACTTGGTTCCAAAAGTGTAGTTTGTAATAAGCCAAAATGAATTCTCATATTTAGTTCCCCATTGACAAAACTTGAAATTTGAGAATTGAGGATAAGAGACAAATAGGGAACTTCCTAAACAAGTTGGAAGTCCAAGAACGGTTGGTTGACAAAAAGGGCAAAACTTTTGGTTGGAGGTTTTGGGAAGGGTTGGCTTCCCATTACAATTGAGTTCCAAGTGCAAGTTCAAAATGGCAAAAATGCATATGGATGCTATGATGCACACAATGAAGCAAAAGTGGAAAAATCCTTCGTATTTTTCGTTACCAAGTTTGGGATGTTACACTCAACACTCTCTTTATTTACCACTTGATATAGCTTTTTATTGTAGGGTGTATCACAGAGAGTTCAAAATAGCATGTAAGTAAATTTCCACCATGAATGATGCATGGCTTAGATTAGCGGCGCAGGTTTCTCTCTAACCATTTATACAAACTCATTTAAACTTAACTCTATTTCCACATTTATTTCGGCATGATAGGCATCCATAGACAAAAGTACATGATATCAACTAAATAAATAATGGAACATGTTGAAAGCTTTGCATGTGACAGCACATATGGGCTAACTCCCAACCTTAAACATTTATCAAGCCACTATCATCACAATATTAATCACAATGGTTCATCTTTTTGAATGCAATAAAAGTAAAGTGTGCATCAAGTTCGCGAGAGCTTTTTAACCAACTTTTCCCATTACAATAAATAACATCATCATTTTCATTTAGAGGCATAGATAGCACAAATAACATGATAAACATACTTGGAATAGCATAAAGCTAATAAGTAGATATGGTGGACTCACTGGAAAAACTTGGGTTGAAGGTGTTGGAAACAAGTTTTTACTTGTTGGAATTTTTGGGCTAGCAAAAGGGAGAAAGATGACCATCTAGATGCATGCATGAGTGTCCATAGAACTAAATAATTCATGTCAAACAAGGTGAAATAACATATAACATCAAAACATGAATAAAAGATAGCTCATGATAAAGCATTTGCAAATTATTACTCATAAAGAAGCTCATGAATCATGCAACTATATGTGTCATTAAAAATCAACTTAGATATCCCTTTTCCCAACACAATAAAAGCATGCAAGATATTTCAACCCATATTTCCAGTATCTATTTCATATATAAATGATAGTGGTGGTCTCAAAACAAAAAAGACGCTCCAAGTTCATGCGATAAAGTGCATTGATAGAAAAACAGAAGTTAGACGTGTGCAAACCGAGAGTGTGTAGGTCCAGTGGGGTTGTCTTCACATCCCCAAGCTTATGGATTTCACCATCCTTGGATAGCTCTTGGTGCATCTCCTCTAATCCCTGTGAAAAAACTTCAAAACACTGTTTCTCCCATTTCTTTTCTGTGGGGTGACATTAGTAGTGATAGACAAATGAATTACTTGCTGCTTATAATCCATGGACTAAAATACTTATAAATGTTCAGATAGTGTATAATGTTGTATGCCTACTCATAAACTCAATTGGATAAAAAAGATTCAACTCAAAAGTTCAAACTATGCATAAAACAATATGGGACAGAATCTGTCCAAAGAAACAGCAGCAGAAAAACATATTTTTATGTCCTACTTAAACTTGTCGAAAAATTCTGAAAAACAATCAGTCATATATAGCATGAAAATTTGCAGTTACAGTAAAAATATCAGCTCAATCGGAGTTACAGAATAAGAACTAAAAATCAAACCATGCACAGACTTGTGCTGGAATGAAATCTCCGTATGCAAAATAACAACTTTTTCATACCAAAATGGGTAAAACTTGGCACTTTATTAATTATTCCAGAAACTAAACTAAAAACTAAGTCTCTTGTTACAGCAAGAGGACACAAAGAAAATTAAAAATAAAAACAACCGGGTTGCCTCCCGTAAAGCGCTTTCTTTATAGCCATATAGCTAGGCTTACTTACTTGGTATCAAGATGGTTGGAGTGAGGTGGCTTGGCATCCCCAAGCTTAAATTCTTGTATGTAGGGTGAACTTAGGGGTAACATCCCCAAGCTTGAGTGTTTGTCCCTCTTGATCTTTGTTTATCACCCTCAACTCTTCCACTTGAAAGTTCTCTTCACATAAAACTCATCATAAACTTGATTAGAGGGGTTAGTGTCTCCATAAATTAAATCTCCATAGGTACAGCAAAGACATATCAAGAATTGATTCTAAATATTAGCTATTGTTACTATGGTTGTGTAATGCTCCTTGATCAAAAGAACCGCACAAAACACAAGTAATGAGAGCAATACGAAATAAAGACAAAATCTGTCAAAAACTGGACAGCCCATAAAGAGTGAATTTTCAGAGGCACTTACGTTGCTAAAATCAGAAAACTTTGAACTAATGAAATGTGTATTAATAGCTGAATAATTCTGTCATAAAATCTCAGGTCGAAATTCCACATCTGTGATTTTTAACATTTTTCTCAGTGAAGCTTAGGAATCTGTTTTCTGGACAGCAAATCACTATTGTTCAATCTTATCTTTCAAAAGAGATTAAGCTTGCCATTAAGATGAAAAATAAGATACACAGGTGTGGTTACAGTAGTAAACAAACACCTTGACTCTTTTTATTTAGTTTTAGCTTTGGGAGAAGTTTTAATGATAGAGACTTTGCAATAGTTCCATTGGCATGAACAACACATGTTCAAGGTCGACCCCAACATCTCCATTACTCATCCTTCTCATTTACTTTCCCAAATTTTATATAAAGTGAAAATCTTAGACTAATTGTTAGAAAACAGTAGGTAAAGTTATTTTTCATGTTGTAAGGATATAAAGGTGTGCTCAAACAGAATTGGAAGTTAAAGCATAAGGAACACACCACAAAACATTAAACCATTAACTTTTAAGTCTAACTCTTTTCCTATGCATTGCCATTTTATATATGAATAAATAGCAGCCATTTTGTGGTAACCAATGCATGTAATGATCAGTAGGTTGTGTTTTAAATAACATGGAAGCATAAAGATAAGCCTTTCTTCCTCTCTCATAATAGTTACAAGTAGTGGAAGCAAATTTGACAAAATAACTATTAGATTGGTGCAACTTTGCAATCTTAGGAACATATAGAGGATTATTAAAACTATCATGTGAGCTATTAGTGTGTTTTCCCCTCTCAAAATAATTGCAAGAAGCACCATAAACATGATGGTTATGGGTGAAATGGTTATTAGTGTAAGATAATTTCAGCCCACATAAGTACTTTTCAACATATAACAACTTCTCCTCCATGGTGTGAATAGGAGAGTTCAGAAATAAAGTAGGACTCTCATGAGTGAGAGTATTATCACAAGCAGCAAGTATATCATTTTTATCCTCACATAAAGTAGTAACAACTAAACATGGAGGATTATCAATAAGCATAGGACCATCATCTAAAGCATTATCATATAGCATGTCTAAACCATGTTCTTCATCATTTTTAAAATCATTATCAATAATGTTCTTATTAGGCATAGGTTCATATTCTTTCTCATCATCAGAATCACAAAAGCAAAGTTTATCATCAGCAAAATCTTGAGTGTTACCCTCATCCATAGGTGGTGAAGGTGGATGTTTCCTCTCTTCATTCTCTAGTTGTTCATCATTTTCTACATCTTCTTGCTCTTCATTGTCCTCCTCTTGGGGCTGCATGGGCATCCCCAAGCTTAGGCTTTGGTCATCTTCTTCACATACTTCTTCTTCCAAGCTCATGTTTTCATCATCTTCTTCCTGCAAAACATTAGATCTTCCTTGGGTAGCTCTCTTCGTTGTGTCAATAACATAAATATTTTCATCAAATTCATTTCTGCAGATATTAAGGATCATGGCAATCAAATCTTTAAATTGAGAAGCTGTAGGGCAGGTTTCATGTTCTTCAATGAAGGTGTATAATCCATAAGATGACATAAAAATAACAAATTGCTCTACTTCTTCCATCCCTAAGTGAGCATAATTCCAAGTATGATAAGTTGCAATAACAGGTTCATCTTTATTGGAAGGGCATTGGAATTCAAAGTGTCTACAATATTTAGAGCAACAAAATCCTTCCTCATAAAAGTTAAGCAGCGCACTAGCAATTTTATTTAGGAGCTCTAGGTAGCCTCCTAATCTTTTCCCTTCTTTTGATTGTCTAAATTCAGCAGCTATCATGGCATTTTTATAATAGTTTTCCATTTTTTAATTTTTTTGGGTTTTTTATAAATGCAAAACTGGAAGT
Organism: Puccinellia tenuiflora; assembly: GCA_012064385.1. NCBI lineage: Eukaryota > Viridiplantae > Streptophyta > Magnoliopsida > Poales > Poaceae > Puccinellia > Puccinellia tenuiflora. Next base: position 82,757 of record QRDG01000528.1, read on the forward strand.
AAAACAAAACTAAATGCAAAACTGAACGTAAATTAGAGTATATGCAAAACTGAAAATAAAAATCTAGTGCAAACAAGAATAAAAACTTAAGCGCTACACTCCCCGGCAACGGCGCCAGAAAACGTCTTGATACCCACAAGTATAGGGGATCGTTGAAGTCTTCAATGTGTAAGTATAGTATCGATCCCACGAGGAGTAGAAGGTATAAGTATTTATCCTCTCAAATAAGAGTGTCACTTCCCTTATTATCTATGCACTAGACAAACTAAATTGATTAAATGATGCAAGTGTTTTCGGGTTTTTGGTGTAGAGTTTGCAATAAAGTAAAATGCTGAAAATGCAATATGACAAGTGAAAGCTCTCAAAGAGAGAAAGCCCAATCCTCTATGCAGCAAGAGGACAAGCTCAAGTGTGTGTTTCTTTTAGGTGGAGAGAGTTCCCAAGGGCTAATTAGACTTCATGGCATAAATATTTCTAGAACAACAAGGTAAACATTTTGTCAAGTTTTAATCTTCTTTGGACGGAGCCATAATTAGGAATAGCTAAATAATTAAACTAAACCTCTTATGATGGATCATGTGGCCAAGTGAATGACTGCACAAAAGTTATTAAGACATAAAGTCCCACCATAGCATTAATCTTTAAGGTCCCCGATACTAATACCCCATAAAGTAACTTCATGATTCGGTCTCAGGTTTACTTGTCCCCCTAAGTCCTCCTCAATTCATCACATTATGGTGTTCTCCTATGAGCCCATATAGGTGAAGTGATATGCAGTCGACGTTCGCACAACACCATCATAGAATCACATCAAAGTTAAAAACTAGACAAAATACCAACACATGTCATATATAAATCATTGCCAATTCATCCTATACCCCCAGGAACATGAGAGAACTACTCACAACACCAAGACATGATATGATTCAGTGGTATAAGTGATACAACACAATCTGAAACTATGATCTCCCCACAAAACAATGACAAGTAGCAATTCACAAACATGTAGAATAGCACTTAGACGATAGCTAGGGATCAACCAATCTCAAACTATGAGGGGGATGAAGTGGATCACGAAGATGGTGATGGAGATGGTGCTGAGATGGTGGTCTTGGCGGTGGTGTTGATGGAGACTCCGAAGGGGGATGGAGAAGACCTCCGGAGGTGATTCCGGCGGCGTTTCCCCCCTCCGATCTTCTCCGGCGGCAGCCTTCTGTCTCTCTGTTTCTGGTTTCATGTTTCTCCACCGCCTCCTTCTGGAAAACGTCGGGGGACCTTTTATATAGGCGTTTTTAGGTCACGAGGATGCTTCTGGGCGAAGGATCGATGCAAACGGGGCCACGAGGGCGAAATTGGGTGGGCCCACGCGGCCTGGTACTGTAGCCGTGTGGGGCCCCCTATTTTGGCCCTCTGGCCTCCGTTCGTTTGCTTCTTTCGCTCCTAGGTCTTCCTCCTTCCAAAATAATGATCCCCGTAAATTTTCAGCTCATTTGGACGTCGTTTGGGTCCCTGAAACATCAAAATATAGAAAATAGGGTTTTCTGCCAGTGCAGGGTTAATTCCAAATAAATGGGGAAACTGTGAATTATCCCCAAAAATCATTATAAAACAATGATATAACCCTTATATGATGCAAATATGATTGAAATATGAGAATTATAATGCAAAGTTCATGTATGCATTTTACATGCATCAGTGACCCATAACTTGAAGTGCATATCTTCTTTGATGAAGTAGTACAACCGAGACCGAGGTCGGCGCGCGAGTGGCTCCATTGGAATAGAAGAGAGAGGGATCGAGAGAGAGTGTTTTTGCAAGGATTAGAGAGAGATTTAGGTGTGCTTAAGGCCATGGATTAGTGTAGCTTTATATAGGGCGGAGAGGAAGTCCGGCGGGCAGAGAGGGAGGCCGGCAGCGGCGCAATCGAAGGCGCAATTAAAATCACGTATGAATCAACGCCGGCTGATCATCTTCCAAAGCACAATTAAAATGGCGGCTTGATCAGCTTTCAAACACGAACCGTCGCGGGAGATTAACAGACGCGGACCTCTAGTCCCGGTTCGAGACACGAACCGGGACAAAATGGGGGGCACCTGCTCGCAGCGGGCCGTAGACACCTTGACAAATGGGATCTAACTACCCAGGACAAAAGGTGCCGCCGGTTTTGGGGCGACGTGGCCGTACCTTTAGTCGCGGGTTGAGACACGGCTACGACTAAAGGCCCGGGCGAAAGGCCTGTTTTCTACTAGTGAAGGATCATAAGAACATTTGCACACTTTTTATATATTGTATATGTGTAGGGTATTTATGTTGCAATGATCTTCCAGTTTATATGATGTCTTATGTTTGTTTATCTTTGGCACTATCCGAATCAGCCAATGATAAAAACAATACCACCTTCGACAGTTATAGATCCAATAGTTGTAGATAGCATAAACAATATTTTGCTTTTTTTCCGGTGCGTCCAACTATTGTTTCTCTAACTGTACAATGATCTGGCATAGTTTTATCCTTAATATGAGGCACATAATGTTTAGTTGTTCATTTATTTTTAAGGGTAAATGCTTGTGGTGTCTATTAGTGTTAATGAGCTTATAGAATTGTGTACGCCTCTTTTGACTACGCACTTGCTAGATTTCTGTTGTCCAATGGTCTTGCTAGTTTATGAGGCACTTAATGTTTAGTTGATTGATTAATTGTATTCATGTTTGATACACTCGTATTTAGGTTAGTCTATATGGAGCAATCTGGTTGATTACTTACTTTGTGGTATGAGTTCAATGACAATTTTGAAATTCTTTGACAATGTGCTTGGTGGCTTGTTTCTCTGATATGTTGTAACTCGTTTAGGTTTAGTTTTAGCTAGCAAAAAAATCTATGAATTCAGAAGAAAGGTCCCCTACATTAAGTACGGAGGTCGTTTCACATAGCAGTGACAGTCGCTATGGCTCTCGACGTCCCATGACTTCCACTTTCCCAGTTATTTCAGATGGAATAGATGTTGCCTCTGCACTTCAAGATTCAAATGATGTAATCACTATAACACTCCAAGAGCCACAGGAATTAAAAAATAGGCATGCTTTGACCAAGAAACTACTTAAATATCTCATCATCAGCTCTGATGGTAAGCCACATGTTACGTGAAAGCTTGTTAAAACACCGATTCTTTGTATATCATTCGAGCGAAAATCTCGGATGCAACTGTTATACTGGATTTAATTACTGTTAAAAGTTTCCGGGTCTATAATACTTTTTTTGCAGTTGATGTAATTTTTTCGGATCATTTGTGCAATACTCCAAACTTGATGATCTCAGTTTTTGTTCGAGATAGTTTTTGCATGTACACATTATCTAATTTAGCTTGCAGTGCGGTATCTGTCAGCAGGCATACATGCCGGAACACTACCGGGATTAGATCTAGCTGTAATTTCGTTTGGTCAAATGGGCCGAAAATTTATCCAGGCCTTTGATGGGCCAAAATATTAACGGGCTACTTTTCTACGGGTACTATTTTGGCAGGTCGAATGGTCCAGCTAAATTAGTCTTAACGGGCTAGCCCTAATAAAATTAACAGACCGGCCCATATATCATTAACGGGCCAACCTACTTAGTCAAATGGGTTAACCCACTAAGCCTTAACAGGACAGCCAACATAAGCTTAACAGGACGACCCACTAAGCCTTAATAGGCCGGCCCACTAAGACTTAACAGGCCGGCCCACTTAACATAAGCAAGCCTTACTTGGGTCTCGTATCTATGACCGTTTGTAACCACGGTAGAAAGAGATGACGGCGTAACGACGATCTTAATGGAGTTTGCCATGTGTCCATTAAGTACATATACCATGACGGCCTTTTTCGTGGTTGATGCGTAACCCATCTACCACAGATCCGGGTGGCCGTAGTAGATGGATTCGCCATGCAGATTCTACCATGGTACACCTTCAGTGGTAAACAAAACTTTAAATCACCAAAAATGGACCTTCTACTACTTTTTCTTCTAATACTTTCCGAAATAAACATAGATTGTGTTGGTCGAATCACCCTATGGGCAATAGTCGTGACTCAATTAGTACCCACTCTACTAAAGATTTTGAAACTAATATTGAATGAAAAATGAGCATATATTGTATTATTCTACACACGTCCCTTATTTTGGCAAAAACTAAAATGAAAGCAAAGTTCAACTTGAAAATGGAAATTACCTTGTTTGCAGCTGCGTAAACATAACCATTAAATCCCCCTTTGATAACTTCCCAAAATTTCTATTAAAACTTATTTGGAAATCGTATGGACCTAGAGCCCTACTGAGTTCCATTTGGTAAATAACTTTAAACACATCCTTCTCGCTGAATTTGGATGTTAGAATAGCCTTTTCACACAGGACAATTGTGGGATATCACTACTAATTTCCTCCACCATAGTAAAACTTTTTGGAGCCGGTGCCCCAAACAATTTCTTGTAATATCCCTTGACGAAGAACCTTAAATTGGCATCCCAACTATCATACCATCATATTGTTCTAGTTGGAAAAGAAATTATTTCTGATTTTGCCATTTGTGATTAGGTGGAAACATTTAGTGTTGTTCCCACCCTCTTGGACATGCTTCTCCTTAATGTGTTGAGCCAAGATATCCTCTTCATCTAGGCTAAGTTTAGCCATGTACTCACACGCCTCCCAATCCGCACCCACTCAGCCAAACTTAAAGGGGTGGTTTCAACTTTGAAGTTGAGTTCGTCAATGGAACGAAGAAGTTTTTATTTTTGTTTTTTGTGCTCCTGGTCAAGTAATTAGACCATTCCTGAAGAAACTGTCTGAGATGCCCGATCTTATTCTTCCACCTCTCGATAGGAAAATCATCGGCAACTAAGGAAGTCCATTCCAATTGCAGCATCTCCTATAACCCTGCTTGGCGCATCCAAGATAATTAAAACGGGAAGTGCGCTTTATCCCCGCTGTGAGCATGATCACCGGAATCCGTAAGTACGATAGTACCGGCTAACTCTCTTCTGCTTAATTAATGAAAATGGCAAGTCTTTTGCCTTGTTTCAAAAAAAAAGTTAGATAGTATGGTCAAACCCTATATGGGTTATATCACGCACCGTCACTAGCGGGTATTTTTACTCCCATTTCATACTGGCAAGTATTCGATCCAACTTATCATATGTTGGATTATCTTGTCTAGTGGCCCAAGTAAATCGAAGTCCGAGAGAACGGTTTCTCTTAAATCAAGTCTTTCAGAAATCACATTGAAAATGAATGGCCATCTCGCAAAAAATTTCACATTGTTTTTTCTTCTGCCGCCAAAATTTATTGATATATCCACCCACCGACATTGTCAATGATCATGACTCATAAATTCGAACCAGTTTAGTCAAGAACTCTGGTTTTTGAGCATCCATTCAAATCCATTAAGCTTAGAGCGAACATGGAATTTGACGCAATAATCTCTTGTCGCAACTTTTTTTACCGAAAGGGTTACGTTATTGATCACAAAAAGGATACCACCTGGACGACCATGTGAGGATAAAATATACTACCGTATGTACTCCAAAACCCCTACCAGATGATTTATGAACGGGGTAGTTAAATTGGATCGTCATGTTTCCGATAAAACAACAAAGTTAAACTTATATTCTCTAACTATATCGTGGATGGTACAATGCTTTGCAGAATCACCAAGACCGTCATTATTCAAACACACATACCTCATTATGAAACTCTGGGCTTAATGGTAACCTGCTGTCGGCATGTTAAAAAGTATCTATTGCATCTTATCTCAGTAAAAGTTCATTTCAACTTTATGGAATTTGACTTCAAATAAATATGTGATCTTCTTTACATTCAGATCTTTCCTAATTTATACGTGGTAGAGTAGGTAATCCTAGTGACTATGATATGTGACTTTATCATCGGTGTCAACTTAATGATCACAGATAGATAATTTCTCATAGTTGGTGGGTAAAGTGACATAGAGTTAACTTGGGTTAATGGAAAATCAAATGTAAAATTAGTTTAGTTTTACATATTTAATTAGAGATAGTGGCATAGAAGTACAGAGATCAACATGTGCTGCTTGCCTATGAAAGGTTCCCTTTCTTTGAATGGTTTCGCATCCAGGAGTTATAATCAAAAGTTCAAAACTATTACCAATGCTCCGTACTGGAAAAATCCTGACATGCTTTAACCAATACGCCACCATGTTGTTTGCTACACGTAGAACTGAAAATTGTCTTTAAAACTAGAGGAGATTAGCAGTTTCTATATGCATGTGAATCTGGCCGAATCATTTACTATGGAGATCCATGCATAGTTACCTTTGCAGATGTTTATTATAACTTCACATGATTTATTGGGTCAAAGTGTCAAACAAAAGTAGCCCAACCAACGAGAGCAAATACCACTGTGGCAATCTACTTGAAATTGAGCCACCATTGGTGCTGATTCTTCTTGTTGTTCTTATCTGTTTGACCCAGTTAAGAGATGTGCATACATGGCCTGCTTCTTATTTACTATTGTTTTCTTTCAAAAACTTCCAGTTCGAGATCTTGAGTGGTTTGAAGATCTGATTAATAATTTTGGAAACAGCACAAGCTACAAGTGAATCGCGAAGTTTTAGCGGGGCGATGATTAGGATGCAGATGACCGCGGCAACATCTAGTCTACTTTAGAAGCGATGTCCTGCAGCTGTGAGGCTCTGATACTTGCTTCAGATCTTAATATACGGAAGGTGAAGATCTGCGTGATTCAGCGAATGTGGTGCGGGATATAAATAGTGGAAGCTTTGAAGAGGCCAACAAATTAAGGACGATCGATCTCCAAATGTGGAAGCACATCGGCTAGCTATAAGCTAGGTCCATGTTTTCGTTTGATCGTGGTCGGCACGTGTGTGGTTGATGCAACCTTTAAACTCTCTTACTTACTGTACCTTTGTTTATTGATGTCAGCTGTTGAATAAAGAAACCTCTCTTCGTGTGTGTTATATATTGTTGTCAGCTGCTGTGCCCCCTGGTTCCAAGTTGGCACAGTATTAGCCTATTTTCAAACAAGAAGGAAATTGGCATGCCGCCACTCTACCACCAAACTCCAATTAACTTGTCGAACCACAATAAACATCGATCTCGATCCTACACGGTGTGGACCATTGTTCAATCTTCGTTTCCGTGCCGCGGAAAGAGACGCAGCCAAAGTGTACTTTTGCTTGTCCCAATCAGGTTAAATGGTTTGAACCGTTCTATCCCCACACCTGCTCTATCTCGATCGTTCTCTTCCCTCTATATATACGGCGCCAAACTTGTGCCCGGCAATAAACGCAGCAGCTCGACGCCGACGACCAGCAGACGATCGAGCCGACAGACACGCAGCACCAAAGGCGATCGATCGAGGAGACCAAAACACAGCATGCGTCCATGTGGGCTTGCCGTCTCGGCGGTGCTCCTCCTCTTCTCTGCCGCCGTGCTTCTCCCGGCAGCCAGAGCCCAAGAGGAAACCGGTGAGCTCCACCACCATCCAACACCGCTCCAATCTCCTTCCATGTCCTGGCGTCTCTTAAATCTTAATCGCATTCCTTTCGAATTTGATGATGCAGATCACGAGGAGGAGTTCAGCTACTCGCTGGACGCGGAGAACGGGCCGGCGCACTGGGGCGAGATCAAGGAGGAGTGGTCGGCGTGCGGCAAGGGGGACATGCAGTCGCCCATCGACCTCTCCAGCTCCCGCGTCTCCCTCGTCCGCCACCTCGGCTACCTCAACCACTCCTACCGCCCCGCCAACGCCACCATCGTCAACCGCGGCCACGACATCATGGTAGCAGAGCAACCTCGGCTGCCATTTAGTTAGCCTCTGCCTCTTCGGCCGATCGATCCTTTGATGCTTGCTTGCTTGCAGTTGACGTTCGACGGCGACGCCGGGAGCGTGTCCATCAACGGCACCGTCTACCACCTCCGGCAGCTGCACTGGCACTCGCCCACCGAGCACAGCGTCAACGGCCGCAGGTACGACCTGGAGCTGCACATGGTGCACCAGAGCGCCCAGGGAAAGGCCGCCGTCATCGGCGTCTTCTACCAGATCGGCGCACACGACGCGTTCCTGCACAAGCTGGAGCCTTACCTGGAGATGATCGCGGAGAAGAAGGACAGGGAGGAGAAGGTCGGGGTGATCGACCCCAGGGGCGCCAGGGGCAGGGCCAGCGTCTACTACCGATACATGGGCTCCCTCACCACGCCGCCATGCGCCGAAGGGGTCATCTGGACCATCGTCAAGAGGGTAGGTTACATTCACGTTCATGACTCGCGCATCACGAGCTAGAAACTAGTAGTAGAAAAAAAATACATTTATGGAAGTTGGCAGTTGGCACGATATGCATATAGATTATTTTATATTCTTTGTTGGGAAAGAATCTTCACGATTTTGTCTGTCATATTCACTTTGGATGAGCAAGACTTTCTAGAAAGGATTTGGTCCAAGAATCCTGTTATATTTCTATGTGGTTGGTGAAGCATGTAAGGAATTAATTGTTTCTAAACAAATATTCAAACTTTGCAGGTTCGCACCGTGTCGAGGCACCAGCTAGAACTTCTTCGGGAGGCCGTACATGACGTAAGTTTTTCTCCTCGTAGTTTCCTACTCATTTTCATGAAGTGAACGGAGTATCCCGGTGCGTCGTGCGGTAGACATGCATAATCAAACAATGACTCGAGTTACAAAGCGACATGAAAGCAGCTTCCTTGAACTCAACCGTGCACCAATATTTATTTGAGTCAGCATAAAGAAAGAAAAGCTTGGGCTGATATGCTTCCACCGTGCAGGAAATGGAGAAGAACGCGAGGCCCCGCCAGGAGGTGAACAGTAGAGATGTCAGTATGTTCCGGCCTTCTCAGCAGATCAAACTTTGATTATTAGGCGGCCTTCTCAACAGATCAAACTTTGATTATTTAGGGTACTTCAGCACCATGAGAGATCAGATTGCATATTGTATTTGTACAAGGTTCTACCATTTTTTGTAGTTCTTTTGGATGACTTGTATACGGTTATTGAATAAACAAATGAATACGACTATTTCATATCCATGATTGATGTTGAGATATATGTACCATCAATTTAATTATTGGGGTCCGGTTCGATACACCCCTAAACACATTAACTGTCGAGATCACTACCTATCCCTTTATAATTGAGAGTATAATGGTCATTAGGGAATTATAATTCAGAGGGTATATCTATTAAAATCTGTATGCTCGTACACATCGTATGACCATATATGTACAGTCGTGGCGGCCCCATCCTTGTCACCCACTACTCGTGGCCGAACCCATACTTGTCCCCACCTCTCATGGTTTCCCTCGTCCCTCATCGGCGGCGAGCGGTAGCGCGGCTTCACTGATGGTAGCCGGCACGAGCAGCGATGTGCCCTCGGCGACGACATCAAGGCGAGGAGTCATTACCTTCGACCTATTTTTGGATGTAGTAACAACTCTTCTTTCGTAGAGACCTATGAATTATCGAATTACAAAAGTGATTAAACTTAATGAGGTGACTTATATGAGTCTTTGTTGTCATGTATCATTTCTATTTTCTGGACCAATACAAATTAATTGCAATAGTTACGATCAGTAAAAAAGAAACAAATTAGGGTAAAGGTTGCACGAGGATTATAAGGTAAACAATAAGCATTAGCAAATACAAACATATAACTTGACAATACATAAGCGGCCGATGCATACTTATAACACCACGACTATATTACCGCATTATCATGGATCAAATTGTCCAACCTTGACCCTATACCATTCCGGGCGGTTGACCCAATTTTTAAGAAGTTATACCATACCAACAGATTGGTGTTTGATGAAGTCATTGTGTTGCTCCCTAGGTGATTGGCTCCAGCTACTGTACCTGCGGTCTCAGAGACTCGGGCACAGGGATTGCGCAGCTCACGCGCGAGCCTAGGGATTGAGACGCTCTCCTTTTCGTCCCTGACCTAGCCGTCAGGGAGCGAACTCCACCTTCCTCCTCTGATCTTCACCGGCGAAGGGGCTGGTCCCTTCTCCCTCCGCTTGTTGCTTCGGCGGTAGGAGGGAGGGGGGCCATTTCCTTCGTTCCGGCATGGAAGTTAGGGTTAAAATAATTTTAGCGTGGTGCGTCGTTGGGGTGGTGGGAGCGGCACTCGGACAAATAAATCTGCCTCAACTCTACTCTTACACCGGCGTTGTCCTTCATGACAGCGTCTCAGAGTTGGTGGCATCGTGAGCTTGCCGATCTTTCAGGTCGATGGCTTTAGGTATCATGGATGGTGTCGGCGAGGCGGCGGCAACGACTCTATCAGATGAGTCTTTCCTCCTGCTCTATCCCCGTTGTTGCGGCGTTGTCTCCAACGTCATAGTGGAGAAGAGAGGATTTGTTTCGGAGTACGTGCAGATGATTATCTGTGCTGTTGATAGATGGAAGATGGTGCACCTTGTGTTGGGTTCGTGGTTGGAGGTTGACGGTTCTGGTTCCCTACTCCGACGTCGTCGTGCGGGGTGCCAGTTCTGAAGTTTGATGGCGTGTCTGGGGTCGTGCTGCCCCGGTATGATTCTTTCAACGGCAATGGTTTGTCCTATGGCAAACTACTTTGAAGGTCCGAAAAGCTGCTGATCAGCGATGGAGCCGCGTCGAGCTCGGACGAAGAGGTGATCTGTCTCGCTTCTCTTCGGTGGCTGGTATGGTGGTGCCGAAGGAGAGGGATATGCGTTGGTTTGTCACAAAGGTTTATCCTATCTTTTCAGTTATGTAAGGTCGGTATGTACGTGTCTTATAATTCGATCTTTATTTATCAATAAGACATGTATTATCATGCAAAAAAAAAGAGACTCAGAAAAAGCGGTGGATGAGCAACAACAATACTGAAATATTTTTGGGTGTGAACTAGGATCTCTCCCATTTAAATATCTTGGCATCCCTATTCATTATAGAAAACGACTTAACAAAGAATGGAAGCCGGTGGAAGATCACTTCGAGCGGAAGTTAGGATCTTGGGTAGCTAAGATGTTATCATACGGAGACCATCTTGTGCTAATTAATTCGGTATTGACTAATTTGCCAATGTTTATACTATCTTTCTTTGAAATACCTAAGGGGGTACGTCAAAGATTAGATTTTTATCGATCAAGTTTTTTTTTTTGGCAAAGTGATCAAAAAAAAGAAAAGGTATAGGCTCACAAAGTGGAATATTGTGTGTAGACCGAAGGACCAAGGGGGGCTGGGAATTGAAGTTCTTGAGATTAAAAATAGATGTCTTTTGAGTAAATGGCTACATAAATTATTTAGGCCTTGTTTACTTCAAGAGTTTTCTAGTGGATGGGAGGAGTAGGGATGGGAGGGGATTTGGTGAACACCCAATCACCACAAATACTCTTCCCCTACAATACACTAGCATGGACTAGAGTTTTTGTTTTGGGAAAAAATAAGATGGTTGGTGGGGGATATCTAGGGATTATCCCCTCTAATCCCCAAAAATACACTATAAGTAAACAAACTAGTGGGGATTTTTGGGGATCCGGGATAATCCCCTCCAATCACCTAAAATACATTAGAAGTAAACAAGGCCTTAATGAAGAGGGGGTGTGGCATGAACTTCTAACAAACAAATACTTGGGGGACAAAACGTTAGCACAAGTTCAGGTCAAGCCAAATGATTCACCTTTTTGGAAGGGTTTAATGAGAGTAAAAGAGAATTTTTGTTCTTTCCGCATTGAGGATGGACATCAGACCCGTTTTTGGGAGGATATATGGATGGGTAATATCTCTTTAGCGAATGAATATCCGTCTTTGTATTCTATTGAGTCCAATAAGCACATGACAGTTGTGCCTGTCTTTGAAAATATTCCTATTAATTTTCATTTTCGCAGGAATTTGATAGGAAATAATAGAGAAGTCTGGTTCCATTTAGTTGAGAGACTCATGCGTGTTCATTTAACTAATGAGTCAGATCGGTATACATGGAGTTTGACACCAACAGGTGCGTTCTCGGTTAAATCATACTATGCCGAATTGCTTAATGGACATACGCGTTATCTTAAAAAGTACTTCTGGAAGTTGAAAGTACCCCTAAAGATACGAATTTTTCTGTGGTTTATACATAGAAAAGAGCTATTGATTAAGGATAATTTAACCAAACGAAGATGTATTGGGTGTAAGAAATGTGTTTTCTGTGACACAGTGTGGAGCACCTATTTATATCTTGTCCTTTTGCGCGTGATATTTGGCGTTTGGTTCATTTTACTTTCAACATTCGTCCTCCTACCTCCATAGCAAATTTGTTTGGGAACTAGCTTAAGGGGGTTGATAAGAAGTCCAAAGAGCTTATTAGGATTGGCGTCGCGGCTATTCTATGGGCTATTTGGAACTGTCGTAATGGTATTATTTTTAACAAAGCAAAGTCTACTCATTATTTGCAGGTTATCAACAAGGCGAACAACTGGATCCACATGTGGTCATTTCTACTCCCCGCGGAGCGACGTGGTCTCATGGATACCGGATGTACTCGAATGATGATGGTTGTACGGGCTATCTTCTGCCGGGGTGGGTGGTGACATCCTAAGAGGCTAGATGGATAGATTGTTATTTAAGTGGCTGGTTTTTGTATCCATTTTGAGTGATCCATGAGTTGTAAACTTTAAAGTACTTCAAACTTCGCAATAATTGCGGTGGCTGTGTGCATCTTTTTGATGCAGAGGCCGGGGATGCGCACCCTATTTCTAAAAAAAAAGGCACTAGATGAGTCCCCAGTTGAATTAGTCGTCTCCCCTTTACGAAGTGTGTTAGTGCTAAAACCACGAAGCCAAAACCATGTGGTATGACCGGTGGAGTGCGCCCCCTCGTACCACACACTGAAAAATGTTTTTACATTTTTTTTAGCCGTGGTGTCGTGCGGTACAGTGCTGGTAAGTGCACACTCGCTCGTACCACGAACTATAATCTCCAATCGACGTGTTGAGTGCTTCCTGCTTGGAGATAGTGGGTGTTTTCTGTCCATCTAGTGTATTTGTATGTAGTTAGGTCTATTGAATTGTACAAGTGGATTGCGGTAGCACTTTTTGGTAGTTCGGACTATTGGTTGTGTTTCCTAGTTCATGCAACTTTAAATAGTATCGGAGCCCAGTGTCTCAAGTTCGAGTTTTGAAATTTATCTAAAAATCGTTGTTGTCCCCTTTGGTCCACGTTTTTTTTTTATAAAGGGTTTATATTACTTATAAAAAGCATTACACCCGGCCTCTGCATAACAAGATGCACACAGCCGACAATTCATCCTCCAACCACAAACGAAAAAACATAGCCAGATTACAAATCAGAAGATCATGCCAATCGACTATGGTGATGGGCCGCCAATCCGAAGATCCCTATGCCACCCATGTTGTGTAAAAATGTCCCTCGCCGTGGTCTCCAGTTGCGCAGAAACCTCCATAAAAAGGTCGCGAAACTTCACGCTTTGTAATATGGACCACGAACGGAGCAAACCTGTGCACCGGTAGATTACCTGCATAAAAGAGACATTTTTATCATTAAACACCTTGTCGTTTCTACTCAGCCATAGCCCTTTGGTCCACGTATAGTTCTTTTGAGCCATACCTCTGAGATTTGTATCCATGTTGCATTTTTTCTTTCCGAGTCACATGTGAGAGGGTGTGTTGAAGTGTATATGTAAATTTCCTAGCCCTTTCCACCTGTTTAGAATTCTGTTTGTGTTGACTAGTACATTAAACTTGACATGATATCAGCCATGGTAGTAACATATATGAAACCATCTATGATTGAAAATAATTTTATAAACTAATAAATGAAACCATCTATAATATTATTAACCGTATGATACAAGGAGTCACATGGAGAAAGTAATATATACTATTTTCATATTCATGCCACTAGTCTAAGTTATTCTCCACTACAAGGGCAACTCCAACTCCACGACCCAAACGGACACGAAATGTGTCCGCTTTTCATCCGTTTAGGTGGCCAGGCGGACGCCAAATATCGGTCCACGTCCGCACGCCAGTGAACGATGCATTCTCTTCTTCAAAAGTTCATGTTATCTGTTACATTAATTAAACTAAAAAAACATTAAACTCTATATCTAACTAGGATGGGTCAATGCAGGTTGGAGCCGGCCATGGCCACCCTTGCGTCGGTGGTGGAGGTGGCCAAGCCGGTGGTGGCGGTGATGGTGGGGGTGGGTGTAGATGGCCACTTCTGCTCCTCCTGCACTGGGTTTGGCATCGCCGAAAACGTGGAAGTCAGCTCCTCGTCCCTCCTCCTCCTCCTCCTCCTCCTCCTCCTCCTCCTCCGCCGCCGCCACAGGTGGTGGCTGTAAAGCGAGCGCGAGCGGGGCTGCTGGATCATGCCGTGGTGGCTCTAATACGCCCTCTGACGCCCCCACAGCGTGCGCGGCATAGTAAGTCTCTCGCTGGTCATGCTCGTCCAACAACCAGGTGTTTCAGTGCGGGGAATCTTCAGCCAAGGATGGGTCGGCGAGAAAATCCGGCGGGTGCTGGGCTCGGAGGCTGTTGTGACGACCACTTTTTCGGCATGGTGGTGTCCGGAGGCTGTGTAGACGTACGCGGCGGCCATGGTTTACGTGTTGGGGACTGGGGTGGGAAACCCGGGGGGCAGGGCAGTGACCAGCCAGTTGATGATATCATCTAATCATGTGCTATTTCTCGTCATCATAATATAATAATACTATCTCTGTTGCAGCCCTCGTTAGAGCTCAAGAAAGTCCTAGGTTTGAATATTCCCGAATCCTCGCTCCCTCATATATATCCTTTTCCTGCTATAGTAGTCTGGTACGATGAGATGGAGAGGAAGAAAATAAGGATCTGGTTAGGTTCATTGTTGCTCTTATTAAAATGAAAAAAATAGGCGTAGGTAGGACAGCGTGTCGACCTCACCGGGTCCTTATCCTGCCATGGTAGGCTTGGTACGATGAGGTGCGAGACCAGATTTGTGTTCCATGTAGCCGTGGACCGCCGGCTAACATGAAAACACAGAATTCAGCTTTCCAACAGTCCAATTGACCTCGTGAAAACACAGAAGAGTCCAATGTACCAATATGTGTAATGTTGGTCCTTCTCGTATCAGCATTTGCTACTTTATGGCGTTGAATGAACAACAGAGGGTCGTGAAGTTCTTCCTATAGCAGTCAAGAGAATGGCTTTTCTTCTGCAAACAGTACCCTCTGTGTCTGTGTGTGTACATTTTCGTTGAATAATTTGAGTGTAAAATCTGGAGGTTGGTGTGAAGGATTGGAAGTATAGGGTGTTTGAAGGATCTGCCAAGGTTTGGTGAGACGTACCGCTTGCATGCATTCCCTGGATAGTATGGTGAAAAATGCGTCTAAACCGACAAGGTTAATTAGATACTATAGGAAATTAACAACTTTTCTCTCTCTAAAGAAGCTTCTCTTCGTCTTCGTATGCCTGTGTCATAGACCGTGTTGTGCCTGCCCACTGCGTACTTGGCTTTGATGTTGACTGACTACATAAAGGAGAGTAGTGTCGTAAGGAGTGAGATCATAACTTCATAAGAGAGCACCGGATGTGCTCAAATTTACCCAGATTTGGTTTCTACCTAGACGGATTAATTTTTTTTTAGACAACCTAACGGATTAATTCTGAAAAAGGCTTTTGCTCCGCTTTATAATTGAAGCAACGACCGTACAAACCAACGTACAACTCGACACCACAACGCACGCACCCAAAAAACACACCACCACCACAAACACACCCAAGGCAAAATACGAAGGTGCCAAGAACAGCTACACCACCCCAACTGGGAGGGAAAGAAGCTGCAGTCGACGAACGGTGGACTCCAAGACGGCGTCTTCAGAAAGAGAACGACACCATAGTGCCGCCACCATCTAATCCAAAGGATCAGACTTTTCACCCGGAGTAGCACGGAGAATGAAGGATAATCACAATGACACCTTCATGAAGGAGACGACACCCACATACGCCGCCACCGTCGCCCTGGCAAAAGCCGAACAAGTTCTTCACCCCGGCAAACACTCTCCAACTCCGACGCGTGGTGCGGGCAAGCCGTACCACCCCACCGAACGTCGACCACCATCCACAACGCCGCCCGCACGACCGTGGAAGCGGGTCCGGACCCGAGCCATGAGGTCCGCCCAAAAGCACCATGGCTCCCACCACTAGGGCCGCCGCCCCATGGTCCGCAAACACAAACCCGTGGTATGAGGGACACCACACCACGGGGCCGACGAGCAGCAGAGAAAGACGAGTGTCGGAGAGCGGCAGAGGTGCGCCAATCGCACCCCGCATCTCGGCAGACAGTTCTACGCCGGGGGGGGGGGGGGGGGGGGGGGGGGGGTGGGGGGTGGGTGGGTGGTGGTGGTAACTGTCATGTGTAATGAGGCCACTCCCAAGGAGTTGCTACCGGGGAGCTCCTTATCAGCGCTCGTAGCGCGGGTTTCAGCACCACACGTGGCTAGCGCTCTTATCTGGGCTTGGCCCATTTACTACTTCTGGTTTTGATCGACCAGGCTAGTTACATAGAGGTTCCCTACAAAAATAAAGTTACGTACAGATTTCTACTTTTTTTTACAGTACGTACATGTTTCTACTTCATGGTTTTTATGCTGTTGGTACAGGTATTTTGAATCGTGACTTCATGGTTTCTCCAAGTGAAAAATAAGAAGTTTTATAAAAATTGAAACAAATCAATTTGGTGGAAACCATTAAACAGATATAATTTTCTATCTCATATTCGTCTAAAATTTTAAATGGTAAATAATACGGAAAAATTAGGTAATTGTATGAAAGTATGTTTTTCTTCCTTTTTTCCATTTTTATATTTAACTTATTGATTCTCACTTAATTTTTCAATCTTTTTAAATCATAATGAAAAAATATGTTTATGTAATGAATGAACATCATTTTCAATCCGTGAACATTTATTTTGGACATTGTGGTTTATTTCTCTCCATGAACATTAATTTTTCATTACAAAGTTGATTTTCGAAGTTAAAATTTTTCGTGAGTTAAAATGCTCATGAAAAAATGTTCATGAATTCGAAACTAGTCGTGAATTTTAAATGATGTCTTGAATTTCAAAAAAGCTCATGAAAAAATATTCATCAATTTGAAAATGATTCGTGAAAAAGATCCCAAATTTCAAAAAAAAAATCACGAACAAATGTTCATGACATTTAAAATGGTTTGTGAATTTGAAATGTCACGAATTTCATAAAAGGTTCACAAAAAAATGTTCATCAATTTGAAAATGGTTCCTGAAAAAAGATCCCAAATTTTAAAAAAATACACAAAAAGAAGTTCATGAATTCGGAAACGGTTAGTGAATTTGAAATGCCGCGTATTTCAAACAAGTTCACCAAAAATATTACTCTGTTCGAAAAAGGCTCGTGAATTTGACATGTCAGGAATATCAAAAAAGTTCAACAAAAAATATTCATCAATTTGAAAATAGTTCATGAAAAAGTTCACGAAAAACCGTTCACGAATTTGAATGGTTCATGAAGTTAAAAACGGTTCGTGAATTTGAAATGTCGTGAATTCCAAAGAAAATACACGAAAAAATATCCAGAAATTTAAAATGATTCATGAAAAAATGTCATGAATTTCAAAAAAAAATCACGAAATAGTGTTCATAAATTGGAAAATGGTTCATGAAGAAATGTCCCGAATTTCAAAAAAAATCACGAAAAAATGTTCATGAATTTGAAGATGGTTCATAAATTTGTAAAAGTTTTGTAAATTTAAAATGTCTTGAATTTCAAAAAATGTTAATGAATTTGAAAATGGTTCGTGCATTTAAAATATCTCGAATTTCAAAAAACAATTACGAAAAAATGTACATGAATTCAGAAATAGTACGTGAATTTCAAGTGTCCCAAATTTGTAAAAAATTCACAAATATAATTTTGAAAATGGTTCGTGAAAAAAGATCCCAAATTTCAAAAACAAAATCACGAAAAAATGTTCATGAATTTTAAATCTCCCAAATTTCTGAAAAGTTCACAAAAAATGTTTATGAACTTGAAATGTCCCGAATTTAAAAAAAACACAAAAAAAAGTTCATGAATTTGAAAATGGTACGTGAAAAATGATCCCAAATTTCAAAAGAAGTTCATGAATTTTCTGTGTCCCAAAATTCAGAAATGTTCACAAAAAAATGTTCATGAGTTTGAAAATGGTTCGTGAATTTTAAATGTATCTAAATTCAAAAAAATAGTTAGAAATGTTCCTGGATTTGAAAATGGTTACTCAAAAGAAGCCGTGAATTTCAAAAGAAAATCACGAACATTTTTCATGAATTAAAAAATGGTTTGTGCAAAACTGTCCCGAATTTCAGAAAAACACGAAAAAATGTTTATGAATTATAAAATGGTTCATTCATTTGAATAAATTTCGTGAATTTAAAAAATGTTCATGAATTCAAAAATAGATCGTTAAATTAAAACTGTGGGGAATTTTAAAAAAAATTCATGAATTTGAAAATATTTGCGAATTTAAAATGTCAAGAATTTCAAAAAAGTTCACCAAAAATGTTCATGAATTTGAATGAATTTTGTTCATAATTTTTTCAAATAGAACGTTATCAAAATCTAAACAAATTTTAAATTTGAACATTTTTTAAATTTGAAAGTTTTTCAAATTGGATTGTTTTAAAAATCTGAACATTATTAAAATTTGAATAAAAAAAAAGAAACACGAAAGTTAACTTGTAAGGAAATAAAAAAATGAAAAACCGACCGGAAGTTATTAGAAGTTTTCTAAAACCAAAAAAACCATTGAGAAGCAACATACATGGGTCGGCCCATTTATGAGCTACTGTTCTTTCGAAAGCTACGAGCCCTCATAGGAATGGTACGCGTTTGCATGCTAACCCGCGCAATGAGCGCTAAATAGGAATCGCCTTACTGCGGGGGCGCAAACCCTATATCTCGCTCATTACGAGTCCTAACACAGACTCACCCACGTCACGGAGCAGATGGGTCGGCCCAATAAGGTGCTTTGCACGTTCATATTTTCATTTTTCTTTTTTCTTCTTTTCTTCCTTCCTTTTCTATTTTTCCTATTTTCATTTTTTGTTTCTTTTACAAAAATTATTGTTTTTCAAATCTGAACCATTTTTCAAAAATTATATTTTTTTCAAAATATGAACCTACTTTGAAAATGAAATTTTTTTCAATTATGAACCATTTTAAAATATGAACTTTTTAAAAAAAATGAACAATTTTCCAATATGAACCATTTTTCAAAAATATTTTTTTGGCTCACTATTACTTTCGATTTATCCGAATTTTAGATTCTTTTGGTTTATTATTATTCTCGGTTCGTCAGAATTTTTGGTTTACAATTATTTTCGGTTCATCCGAATTTTTTATTCAATATTATTTTTGTTTCACCCTATTTTGGGTTTAGTATTATTTTTCAGTTCACCCAAATTTTGGTTCCTTTTCAGTTTACGGGTATTTTTGGTTTACTCTTATTTTTGGTTCACTGACATGTTTTGTTTCACTATTATTTTCGGATCACGTGTATTTTTTGGTTCAATAGAATTTTCGGTTCATCCGAAATTTTCGCTTTTTCTTATTTTTATTTTTTGAAAATACTAAGATTTAAAAAATTCAAGTATAAAATTTTATTTTTGAAAAATGTTCAAACTTTTAAAATAATCGAATTTAAAAATGGTTTATATTTAAAAAAAAATCATATTTGAAAATGGTTATATTAAAATATATAAAAGAAATAAAAAATGAAATATGGAGAAGAGAAGCAGGAAAGAAAAAACAAAAAGCCCACATATGGGCTGGCCCATGAGCAGTGTTGTGTGAGCGAATGTGCAGTTAGCTAGCCGGGCTAGGTCCGGGAATCCTATTTCCCACGTAGGATTAAGTATATTTTTCACCCCCAAATGTCACACATTGGACACAATTCACCCTGAACTTAAAATTGGGAGTTTTCAAACCCTCAAATCTATAAAACCGGATAAATCACCCCCTACCACTTAATTTGGGTGGTTTTGGAACAATGTAAGTGGTATTGGGGCAAATTTGGGCTGTTTTGACGCGGTGATGTGGCTGGCTGACGTGGCGGAGTAACCGACGCCGTTAGTGCGTGGGTGGGGTCCACCTGTCAATCGCCGTTAGTGTGGTTCAACGCGTGGGCCTCTTCAACGTACCGCGCCGTCCTCTGTTCTGCTCATCGCCGGTGTGCACGTGGCAGGGATGAAACATGCCCGTTCGCCCGTTCTGTGACACGCCGCCGTCGAATGCCTGCGCATGTCCATTTCCTACGACGACGCCTCCTCTGCCAACAGCCTCCTTGCTGCCGACACCTTCCTTCTGGGCGGCCCTGCAGGTGTCCCGGCTGTGCCCGCCCTCTTCGCCACCACCCCCATCAAGCTCCAACCCCGGCCCCGCCTCTGCCCCAACCCCTGCCTCTGCCCCAACCCCGCCCCGGGCGCAAGCCCTGCCCGCGGACAAGAAGATGGTGCCCATCGTAGCCACCTATGCCGGATCGGTCCCAAGGAGCCGTCCGTCATGCCGACAAAGAAGGTGGTGCCCGCCACACCCACCTACGCCGGCCCGGCGTTCTCCATCGCAGCCCCTGAGCCGAGCTCTCTCACTCTGCCCGGATTCTTCCGGCGCACCGAGGAAGAGGTCACCCAAGGCCTGCGCTGCCTCCTCCGCATCCGCGAGCTCTCATGATGACGGCGGCTCAACGCATCCGTGTGCGCCGCTCCTTCTCAAGGCCACACAGTTCTTCGTCTCGTCTTCCTCTCCCTCGGCTCTGTGATGCGGCCGGCAACTGGGTAGTCGGAAACCTTCCTACTACCGACCACCTGGTCCACGCCGCCCCAATCGGAGGGGCACACCTTCGTGAAGCCTTCGCGCATCACGACCACCTGGTCCACGCCGCCCCAATCGAAGGATGGGGGGAAGATCTGGATGAAATCGACCGAGACGCGGCTGGCGGCTGTCTTGCCGATGGAGGAGAGCAGGAGCGCGCCACCCGGGTTGGATCCCACCGGAGGGACGAGCGTCGGTGAAGACTTGGCCACGGTGGCGAGAATAAAAGCTTAGATCGGAATGGCGGAGGCTGCAGGAGACGCCGCCGTAGCAGCAGCAGCAGCAAAAGGCTTCCGTCGGGGTGAGTTCTCCCTGCTCCAATCGCTTCCGCCGGGGTGCGGTGCGGGTTTGAATTTGCGGGGACGGTGTCCAAGCTGTTCGTTCGTTCGGCCACGGGTGAGGCCTCGACGGGATGATGCTGGTGGCGAAGGAGTTCGGCGTCTCGCCGCCGGGCGCGATGGCGGCACAGAGGAGGACGGCACCGCCGACGAGGGTGGCCGCGGGCGGGGGATCGCCGGTCGGGGAGCTTTGGCTGCGGATGCGGGCCTCAGCCGCCGGGGCACGGGATGGGGAGCCACGAGAGCGAGCTGGACCTGGCCCGGCTCGTCAGCGACTTCCTTGAGGGCGGGAGTGGGGACTCGCGCGACAGCAGCGATAGCGAGTCAAGGCCATGGTGAAGGAGCTCACGATGAAAGAAGAGAGAAGAAGAAGAGAGAGATAACTGTCTGCCTTAAGACACATCGCGCTGACAGGTGGGACCCACGTTGATAACGGCGCCGTTAAAACATAACGACCGACATATGCCATGTCATCGCCACATCACTGCCACGTCATCCCACAAAACCACCAAAACTGTCCAAAACCACTATAGGGAGTGATTTATCCGGTTTTGTGGATTTGAGGGTTTGAAAACTCTCAATTTTAAGTTTAGAGTGAATTGTGTTCGATGTGTGACATTTGAGGGTGAAAACTATACTTAATCCTCCCACGTACCGCGTACGTTACAAGTCTCCGCGTACCCAACGTTTGGGCCTATCGCTACATGAATTTTCTAAGTTTTCTCGCGTACGAATGGTTTAGTGATTCAGTTTGGTTTCTCGTTTTCTGTTTCTGTTTCGATTTTCTGTTACCTTCGTCTGTAATTATTTTTCTTTTAGGTTTTCTCATTATTGATTTTTTCTTTCATTATTTATTTTGTTTTAGTTTTTGATTCTTTTATTCTTTATATTTTCTTTTTCTTTTTTGTTATGTATGTTTCTATTTCTATATTAAAAACCAATGTTTTCTTTCTTTTTCATATTTACCTTTTCTTTGGAATTTTTTAATTTTTAATTTTTGTTTATTTTTTATTTTCTTTTCTCTTGTTGAAATAAGGAAAATGTGAGCATATTTTACAAATAATATAAAGGTTCATATTTGGAAAATCATTTAAACAACATAAATGTTTGTACTGAAAAAATCGTTCAAATAACTTAAATGTTTTTTTAGAAAATTGTTCAAATAAAATAAATGTTTATATTTTTAAAAAAAATCAACTTGTGTAAATGTAGTTTTTGAAATTCTTTAAAATAACATATACGTTCATATTTTTAAAAATGTCATGGGTTAAATAAAGTATCCACGGATTTTAAAACCTGTTCATGGGTGTGAAAAGAGTACATTCACAGATTTTAAAAATCTACAAGTTCAAAAAATTATGTTCATGGATTAAAAAATATTCACAGGTTCAAAAGTGCAATCACGGATTAAAATATGAAATACGAAATCATTATTACTTATCATTTCTCTCATCTATTCCTTCTAGTTCGTTGCTTCTTCTTTCCGTTAATCCTTTTCATTTTTCTTTTCTGTTTCTATTTTCTATTTTCAATATTATATTTAAAATTTTATTTTTATTTCATGTTCTTTTTTTTCTTTTTTTATTCAAGTTATAAGTTTGGTTTTTTTGTTCAAACAATATGAATGCTTTTATAGAAAAAATGTTCACATAACTTAAATGTTTATATTTAATTTTTTTAAATAATTTTTCAAATGAGTTAAATGTTCTTATTTGAAAATCGTTCAAGGGATTCTTGATCATTTTCAAATTTGAACAAAATTCAATTTTGATCATTTTTCAAAACTAAAAACAACTTTCAAGTGAACAATTTTCAAATTTCAACATTTTAAAATTTTTAACAAAATTCAATTTTGATCATTTTTCAAAACTAAAAACAACTTTCAAGTGAACAATTTTCAAATTTGAACATTTCTTAAAATTGAACAAATTTCAAATTTAAACATTTTTCAGCCCTAAACAATTTTCCAAATTTGAACATAAAATGACGGTGAACACAACCTATTTTCAGCCCGGGCGGCGACGGCGAGGATGATGCTGAGGACGGTGGTGACAGCCCGTCGTGGCCAAGCGCGGGACTCCGGATCTGGACTCCCTGACGCGCAGCCTGAGGACGCCGCTTGATCTAGATTTTTCAACTAATTTTGTTTCCGTGTTTGCCTGATTTTCTCATTGTGATTTGTGTGTCTTGACCCTAAATCTTCTTCGGGATTGATCCAAATATTAGCTTCGTGTTTGGCCTAGGCATCTGGATAAATGTATTCCGAAATCAGAATGGACAGAGAGATTCGCTTTCCTTTTTTACGTGAATTTGTTCTTTTTTACGCTTGAGCTCCTCGCCCTGCTACGGCCATGGCCAGCGTTGCCTCGGCCAGCTCCGTCTCGGCCGGCTGCGCTCGACCGGCAAGACCGGTGCCGCGTCCCGTCCAAGTCGCGTGCGCCCGCGGCCGCCATCACCTCAGGCGCACACGGCGCGCGGCGAGCTCAAACCCGTGTCCGGCAGGTCCTCAGTGGAGCTCGGGCGCAGAACAAGAGGCGGCGCGTGATTGACTCGGCTAGCTTGCCGTCGGCGAGCTCGTCACAGTAGCTGAGGAGGGAAGGAGCACGTGGAGCTCCTGGCGGAAGGCGCGGTGGAGGCGCTCCCTACTGCAGTAGAACTTGAGCGTGGAGCCGTCCACCTCCTCCCGGCTCTGCCGCCATGTGCGAGCTGGCCGTGTTAAGATCAACAATGCTAGTCTAGATAGATCACGGTGAGCACTTTAGGGTTCTACCCTTCTACTGCTTAAAAACCGAGAGAGAGAGAGGGAAACCGAGAGAGAGAGGTCGGCGTGTCTACCTTCTCCAGGGAGTGGTGTCGAGCTCGAGCCTGAGGCCATGGTGGTGGTGAGTACGGTGAGGTGGTGATGCGTGGGTGAGTGAGATGGCGGCGGTGGAGAGCTTCCCGTCGGCCTAGCGCAACCCTAGATCGGATTGGGTGTATCGGTGGGGTCTGCGGTGCACGGTGAACCTCGTACCGTGTGCGTCCGGCCCCCCCACCTCTTTATATGCGCTGGCGACAGGGGCCCACCAACCATGAGGAGGTTGGGCGCCCCCGATCAGGGCGCGTTTGACCTAGGTTCGTGTGACCGTTGGGTCACAACGTGGAGATCGACCTAACATTCTCCCCCTAGATCTCACCTTTGCTTTTTCTTTTACTTTACTCATTTCATCACAAATCAATACATAGAGCATGTTTCATCATCTCAGCTCAATTGCCGATAGAATCAGACAGCCACAATGTACCTCTCTGTTTTGAAACAAAACTTTTACTTTTGGGCCTCTTATGATCCAGGATCATAGGCTCTACCTTAAACCCATGCCGGCTAAGTGTTCCTTGAACACATTGGGAGGTAAGCCTTTCGTTAGCGGATCTGCAAGCATATACTTTGTCTTTATATGCTCGAGACTTATAGTGTGATCCTGGATTTTATCCTTCACAACATAATACTTTATTTCTATTGGCTTTGTAGCATTACTCGACTTGTTGTTGTGAGCATAAAATACTGCGGGCTGGTTGTCACAGTACATCTTTAGTGGTTTGTGAATACAATCCACCACCTTCAAGTCGGGTATAAATTTCTTTAACCATATCGCCTGCCCCGTGGCCTCATAACATGCTATAAATTCTGCATACATCGTTGATGATGCAACAATCGACTGTTTGGAGCTTCTCCATGAGATAGCTCCCCCTGCAAGGGTGAACACATATCCAGACGTGGATTTTCTATCATCTTTATCCCCCGCAAAATCTGCGTCTGAGTACCCTCTTATCTCTAGGGAATCAGATCTTTTGTATGTTAGCATGAGGTCCTTTGTGCCTTGCGCATAACGCAAAGCTTTCTTTGCCATCTTCTAGTGCTCTAAGCTTGGATTTGATTGATATCTACCCAGTACCCCGGTAACAAATGCTAAGTCAGGGCGAGTGCATACTTATGCATACTGTAAGCTTCCAACAGCCGAAGCATATGGTACTGACTTCATTTGATCGATCTCATATTGATTTTTGGGACATTGAAATTTCCCAAAACTGTCGCCCTTGACTATAGGAGCAGGTGTGGCATTACTCGCATGCATATTATATTTCTTTAGAACCTTTTCTGAATATGCCTTTTGCGAGAGTCCTAACACTCCATTTTTTCTATCTCGGTGAATTTTTATGCCCAAAACATATGATGCTTCACCAAGGTCTTTCATATCAAAGTTTGAGGACAAGAACTTTTTCGTCTCTATTAGTAGACTAACATCACTGCTCGCAAGCAGGATATCATCCACATATAGGATTAGGAAAATATATTTCCCACTTTTAAACTTTGCATAAACGCAGTTGTCCTCAACATTTTCTTTAAATCCAAACCTTTTAATAGTCTCATTAAATTTCAGATACCACTGTCTAGAGGCTTGCTTTAATCCATAAATGGATTTCTTTAGACGGCATCCCATATCTTCCTCCCCCTGCATGATAAAACCCTTGGGTTGTTTCATGTAAACAATTTCTTCTAAATCTCCATTTAGAAATGTCGTCTTTACATCCATCTGATGCAGCTCTAAATCAAAATGTGCAACTAGTGCCATTATGATTCTGAAGGAATCCTTACATGAGACTGGAGAAAATGTCTCATTATAATCTATTCCTTCCCTTTGTGTAAATCCTTTTGCCACAAGACGTGCTTTATACTTTTCTACATTCCCTCTGGAGTCATACTTTGTTTTGTAGACCCATTTGCAGCCTACTGTCTTGGCTCCTTTAGGAATCTTTTCTAAGTTCCAAACATCGTTGGAACTCATCGACCTCATCTCATCTTCCATAGCTTCAAGCCATTTCGATGAATGAGGACTTCTCATGGCTTCTTCATATGAGGTGGGATCACCTTCCATATGACCTATCTCAGTATTATATACATAATCATTGGAGATAGCTGGCTTTTTAATTCTCTTAAACCTTCCAAGGTTTTCATTCTCTATGTTTGGCTGCTGCAGCTCCCTTTCATGCTCAACAACGGGCTCAGTCGGCTCCTGAAGGACAGGTTCCGAAACTTCACCCATAGTTGTCACGTGTGGAGTTACAACAGGTGCTTCCACCACAATCTCAGGGATTGTTGGTGTAGGCACAACAGGTAGCGAGAAAAATGGCTCCTGAAGGATCGGATTAGGTGGATGCACCCTCTTCTCCTCAAGATCAATTTTTCGGGCTACCATGCTCCCCCTCATCAGTTCGTCTTCTAAAAAGACCGCATGTCTCGTTTCTACAAACTTTGTGTATCTGTCTGAGCAGTAGAAACAAAAACCTTTTGACTTTTCGGGATAGCCAATGAAGTGGCAACTGACTGTTTTGGGGACTAATTTTGCAATGTTTGGATTAAACAATTTTGCCTCAGCTGGGCACCCCCACACCCTAAGGTGTTGAAGGGAAGGTACCCTTCCTGTCCACAGTTCGTACGATGTTTTGGGCACCGACTTACTTGGCACTCTGTTGAGAAGATGAACGGCGGTTTTAAGTGCCTCCATCCATAAACCCAATGGCAGTGTGGAGTAGCTCATCATACTGCGCACCATATCCATAAGAGTACGGTTGCGCCTTTCAGCTACTCCATTTTGCTGAGGATCGCCCGGCATTGTATACTGAGCGACTATTCCTGTCTCCTGCAAAAACCTCGCAAAAGGTCCAGGGACTTGACCATATGGAGTGTGCCTACCATAGTACTCCCCCGCACGGTCGGATCTCACTATCTTTATTCTTTTATCATGTTGATTTTCAACTTCAGCTTTGAATATTTTAAATTTATCCAAAGCTTCAGACTTTTCTTTGATTGGATAAATATATCCATATCGGGAGTAATCATCTGTGAATGTTATGAACGAATCATAACCATCCACACTTTTCACCGAAAAGGTCCACAAATATCAGTGTAGATTATTTCTAGTGTCGTTGTGCTTCGAGTTGCGCCCTTTTTAATTTGCTTTACAAATTTTCCTTTTATGCAATCGATGCACTGTTCTATATCTGAGAACTCTAATGGTGGAAGAATATCATTTTTAGCGAGTCTTTCTATTCTCCCCCTCGAAATGTGGCCCAAACGACAATGCCATAATCTCGACGAGTCTTGAGTTCTCTTTCTTTTCTTTTGTTCTTTATTCGACGCAGAAAACAATTTCATTCACTTTATTCACAGAATAAATCTTTTCACGCAAGGATAATAAATAAAGCTCATTGTAGAGGGATGCAACCCCCACACGAATATTATTACACCAAATGGCACACTTGCCATGTCCAAAATAACACTCATGCTGTTCTTTGTCCAAACGTGACACACTTATTAAATTTCTTTGCAAAGAAGGAACAAATAAAACATCTCTAAGCAAAATAGCGAAACCATCAGCCAACTCCAAAGAGATATCGCCAACAGCTTCAACATCTGCCTGCACTCCATTTGCGACTTCAATGCATCCTTCGTTTCTTTGCATAATCCGCGTCGAATGGAACCCCTGTAAAGAATTTGCAACATGAACAGTTGCACCTGAGTCAATCCACCAAGTAGATTTCGAAAACTGCGTATATAGGGATTCATTAACGAAGGAAACTATATTTTTACCATTCTTTGCCATTATGGACTTTAGGAAAGCAGGGCAATCCTTCTTGTAGTGCCCAGTCTTCTTGCAGTGGAGGCATGTGTCTTTGTCCACTGGGAAGGACCTTTGCTGACTCTGAATGGGGCCTTTGCCATGTGGCTTTGAAGGGGAACCAGTGTTACCAAAGTTCCTCTTCTTATTATCCTTCACGTAGTTGATGGATCCACCACGTGCTTCTTTTAGCCTGTCCTCCTCTTGGACACACATAGCAATGGTCTTTTCCATGTCCCACTTGTCAGGGGACATGTTGTGGTTCACAACAAAGTTCTCGAACTCTTTTGGCAATGATGCCATGACTATGTGGATGAGGAGAACAGACTTGATCTCAAGATCAGGATCAATGGCCTTGAGCTTGGCAGCCATGTTGCACAACCTGAGGATGTGCTCTCTAATGCCATGCCCTCCTCCTGTGTACTTTTCAGTTACCAGTTGCTTCAGCAACTGGGTGCCATAGATCTTTGAAGAGCCAGTGAACTGGCTCTTTACTTTGTCGAAGAACTCCCCGACAGTGGCACACTCTGCAATTGAGCCCGCAATGGCGTTCTCAATTGTATTCTTTAAGAAGGCTAAGCTCTTCTTGTTGGTTGCATTCCACTTTTGCTTATTTATGGAATAAGCCAATTCCAATGGAGCATAGTCCCTTTTCTTCTTTTCCCAGTCATCGTCAGTGTCTTTTGCCTCTCTTTCAGGCTCTTTTGGCATGACTGGTGGTGGAGTATCCACCACCCAGTCCACCTCTGCACATGCAAGTGCCAAACCCACCTTTTTCCTCCACTCGGAGTAGTTGTCACCTCGAAGGAGGGGAACATCCTTTAGGCAACTCATCAGGTGGTACCCTCCTAAAACAATCACAATGAGGTGAGAACTCTCAACAAATTTCAACATTTGCATGAAATAAATCAACGTTGGTCAAAATATGACATGCAAAAGTTATGCAATTTAAACTAAAACACCGTTGGGCAGAATTAGAAATAAATGCATTTCACTATAATTAACTATGATCATGTTATTAACGACGTTGGTCATAAAATAACAGGACCACAATAATCATAATAATCTTTAACATGCTCTTTTTACTTTTAATTCTATTGCAAAAGAATTTATAAGAGCAATTATTCTATTTGCAGCGGAAACTATTGAATAAAATTCTATTATCCTTTTACTTTTCAGAAGCATTTCTTTTACTTTTCTGTTTCCTACACAATAATTTCGTTGGAGAATTTTTGCATAGGAAAAACTGGATGAAATTGCCTAAAAATTAGACAAAAACACCTAAAACTGCTTTTGAAATAAATAAAACAGAGAGAAACTGTCTAAAAAAACTGTTTAAAACGCGCGGCCCATACCACACGTTCTGCCACTTTCGGCCCACGGCCCATTTGCTTGCGCGACGCTCGCGTGCGGCGCGTAGCCAGCACTAACGGCCCACGGCCTTTCCACTTTCGGCCCGAGAGCCCGTCACCGCGCTAGGTTTTTACTCTCCACCGTCCGATGGGATCGGACGGCCACGCGCGCGAGTCGGAGGAACAAAACCACCGCCCCGCCGCCCCGATCCGAAACCCTAGCTCATTTCTGTTTTCTCCCCCCGCTCTCCTCTGTCCGCCGTGCGGCGCTTTAGGGTTAGGGGTTTCGGCCCGCCGCCGGCGTCCGGCGACGGCCACCATTTCCAGAGACGACGACGACGCGCAACGGCGGCGCCCCCGTCCAGCTCCTTTCCCTCTCCCCCTTTCTGTTCTTCTCCGTCCGCTGGAGCAGATCGAAGCGAGAAGACGGCTCGGTGGTCTCCCTCTCGCCGGTCGCGCATCCTCCCTTGCGGTGGGTGCGCCGCCGTCGAGCGGAGAAGCCAGTGATGCCTCTGTTCTTTGCCCCCGAGGGGGTGCTCCTTCTTCCGACG
Organism: Puccinellia tenuiflora; assembly: GCA_012064385.1. Taxonomy (NCBI): domain Eukaryota; kingdom Viridiplantae; phylum Streptophyta; class Magnoliopsida; order Poales; family Poaceae; genus Puccinellia; species Puccinellia tenuiflora. The sequence continues at coordinate 112,520 of QRDG01000528.1, forward strand.
CCTCGGCATGCCGATGCGCGTCGGATCGAGAGGGAATGGGGCGGCCTTGCGGCAGGCCCCCTTTGCCGGCGAGCCCGAGGGCACTCCGGTGGGTATCTTTTCCCTTTTTGCCTTTTTCCCTTCGGATCTGGCATTAGGGTTCTTCGGGGAGGGGATTCTTTGCAGGGTGGGATTTCTTTTGGATTTCTTTCTCTTTACTGAATCAATCTAGACCTAGAACCAGGCTCTGATACCAATGTTAAGATCAACAATGCTAGTCTAGATAGATCACGGTGAGCACTTTAGGGTTCTACCCTTCTACTGCTTAAAAACCGAGAGAGAGAGAGAGAGAGAGAGGGAAACCGAGAGAGAGAGAGAGAGGTCAGCGTGTCTACCTTCTCCAGGGAGTGGTGCCGAGCTCGAGCCTGAGGCCATGGTGGTGGTGAGTACGGTGAGGTGGTGATGCGTGGGTGAGTGAGATGGCGGCGGTGGAGAGCTTCCCGTCGGCCTAGCGCAACCCTAGATCGGATTGGGTGTATCAGTGGGGTCTGCGGTGCACGGTGAACCTCGTACCATGTGCGTCCGGCCCCCCACCTCTTTATATGCACTGGCGACAGGGGCCCACCAACCATGAGGAGGTTGGGCGCCCCCGATCAGGGCGCGTTTGACCTAGGTTCGTGTGACCGTTGGGTCACAACGTGGAGATCGACCTAACAGGCCGCGCTTCCCGACGTTTGGTGGCGCGCCGTGCTATGCACGCGAAGAGTCCGCGCCCTTGGAACATCGTGCGCGCGCACGCATGCGATGAGTGGGAGTGGAGGCGTCCACGGCGATGTCGCGCGGGACAGGACGGACCGCCCGGTTCGACGTCCACGGGCACGCGCCCTGCTGCGCGAGGGACGGTGTTGATCCCCGGCGGGGAGGTGACCACAGCGACCATCGCTATGACGCGGAGGCGTCCACGGCGACGTCGTGCGGTTCGAGGGGATTCTCTTACGCTGTGGCGCCCTGAACATTAGCTTTGAGCCTTTGAATCCTACACATCATGTTACTTCTAATCCATTTCTCATGTATTAACGAGTTTACTTCTAATCATTTATCTTCATCGACATTCGAGTGTTCATAATGTTCCCAAACTTATGCCCATTTTCTTGCGATCAGGTAGGCGCGGGAGATCCAGGATGCAATGCCAACGCGACGACAATGGGAGCGTTAGCTCGTCTGGGAGCCCGGCGGCGGGCATCATGTTAACGTTGAGCTTGAAGATGCTCACGTCGACCAAGAATATGCGCACTTGACCCATTTATTCTAGTTCGTGGCCAGATTTTTAGAACAATGGTGTACTTTGATGTCATGGATAAGCTTCCGGGCTGCACCGTCGCGCCGAATCGGGGAAGCATTAGTTAGGAACATCTGCTTCAGATAGGGAAAAAAGAAAAGTTTCGCTCCCGTTGCTCCCGCGGCGACCGGGGCGAAACCCTACCTCACCTCCTCTCCCCGTCCTCCCTACTCCTCCCCTCCCCCGCCGCCGCCGGCGTTCGCCGCCGGGCGAAGCCCGCGTGGTGCCAGTGGCGGCGGGCGTTCCTCTACCCGCTCGCGACGGGAGCTGCGCGGTAGAGCTCCTGCTGCTGCGGTGCGCTGCCATCTCGTGCGGATCGAGTCGTGGGGCGGCGGTGGGTCACGTCGGCAGTGTCCTGGCGGCGTGAGTGGCGATGGAGGCGGCGCAGGTCGGCGGCGATGTCCAGGATGGGGTCACGCCACGGCATCCGGCCATGGGCCAGATCTGGTCCGGCGGCGGCCCTAGGCCCTTTTGGGCCTGGCTCGACCAGCCGTTGGCGGCAGGGTGCGCCCGGCGGGCAGCATGGAGGCGCCGTGTTTGCCTTGCATGCACCTCTGCTGCCTCCTTGCGCCATGGATTCGAGCCAGGCGGGCTCGGATCTATCGTGGATCTCCTCCCGTTCGAACCGTTAGCAGCGCAGTGGGGATTCCTGCCACCCCACGGGCTCGAGATCACGGACGCCGGGGCGGCGGCCTCGGAAGGTGAGGCTGCGCGGGTGCTTTCCGGCAGGCAACGTGGCAGCGGTGGTGGCCTTCCCTTTGGCTATGTGGATGGCGAGGGGTTTGGCAGCGGGTGGTCCTGGTGTCGGTGTGGCTCTGGCGACGGCGACTCCCGAGTCAAGATCTGGAGGCCTCGTGCTGGCAAGGCGTCCCTTTTCGATGCCTTGGTATCTTGGATGACATGGGTGAGAATCCGAGCGAAAGCTCTGCGCTTTGGCGCCGGCGACGGTGGTGCCTTCGGGTGTCACTACCTTCTTGGGGGCGTCGTTGTGGGTATCCTGCCTGTGATTGGGTTCCGGGTGAAAACCCTAGCTCGTTCTATGAGCTCGGCAGCGGCGGCGCATCGCGTCGTTACCCTCTTGGGGGCGTTGTCGCGGAGCTCAAGTCTCATCCGGGTGTAGCACGGTGGAGTCATCATCCTGGCGCGAGGCTTCTTCGACTTCGGCATAGAGTGGTTTCGTTGGCCTCCTATCTTTTACACGTGCCCTTGGTGTCACCATCCTCGGTTCTCGCTGTCTGTTGGCAGGATCGGCGCTCCACGGCCCGGAGCGAGAGGGCAGGCGGCCCTCTCCGACAATAGCTTGATGAGATTGGTGCACCGGGACTCGGTGGTCTTCCAAGGCGGCGCGGTCTCGCTCTTGTCTGGTAGTCTAGGTCGTTACTCGTTTTGTGTGGCTTCTCCTATTTTCATGTTCGGCTTCGAGTTGGTGGCTTGCCTCTATCTCGTTTGTCATTTTCTCTTTTTGACTTGCTTGTTTGGGGATTCCCCACCACTTTGTATCAGTTTGGCCGGTTGGGCTTTATTTATAAAGCGGGGCGAAATGCTGTTTTGTGGGAACATCTGCTTCTGAGCGTGTCTCAAGTGACGCCTCTCGATAAACTATCATGGTAGTGTTTTGTGTGATTATTTTTGGCGTGCACGTGTTTTCTAGCTTTTTGTCCAAACACCAGTAAGTTACCCACCGATTTGGACACCTTGTTAAAATTTCAAAATATTGAAACTCTTTGTCACTCAAGGCACATACATGTGTTATCTTTCGTCTGGCAAGCATTGAACGAGGAACAAATAGTCCTCGGAATAGGGAAAGCATAAGAGAGAGTGAAGCGGACGAGCGAGCTACGCGCATACCTGAAGCAGGTGCATAGCTCGGCAATGAAGCCTGAAGAAGAGCAAGTGAGGCAGGGGAGAAAAGGAGGAGGCGACCAGGGAATGTGGGACCAACAAGGTTGTCCATCGTGGGAAAAAGGCTATGCGCGCGAATACTTACTGGTGGGTATTTGTTAGAACCAACATTTCTCTCCTCCTTTTTTTCTCCGGATCTCAAAGCACTGACAAGCGGACATGATAGCTCCCACACCCATGCGTGCATGTACATAACCATTTCCGTTTTGAAATGAATAAACTTTTTAAATTTGAAAAAAAAATTGAATGTGGAAATTTTTAATTTGAACATTTTTGAAACATTTTTTAAAAATCATAAATAAGTGAAAAAAATGAAAAGAGAAATTAGTGGACGTTTCAGGCGACGCGACGAAGATCCGTCGCTAATGAGCCATATATAGGATTTGCGAGGTATATGGGACCCTGCGGGGGCTAGCACTAAAGTGCGCGATTCCTATTCTCCGCGTAACGCGGACGGAGCAAAGCTCCGCGTACCCCCCGGGTCACGAATGGGCCGGCCCATTAAGAGCGAATCCGGTTTTTTCACTGTTTTGTTTTTTTGTTTTCCTGTTTCTTTTCCTTTTTCTTTTTTCTATTTCGTTTTTATATCTTATTTTTTCTTTTATTTCTATTTTGCTTATTTTTTACTATGTTTAATATTTTTGGTTCTTTTTATTTACTTTTTCGTTTTTTTCTTTTTCGTTTCTTTTTTTGTTTTTCTTCTTTGCATTTCTTTTTTTTCTTTTTTATTATTTATTTTTATTTTTATTTTCTTTTTTCCTTTTTTGTCTTCTATCTTTTTTGAGTTTAGATTTGAGTTTTTAGTTCATATAAAAATGTTTTTATTGAGAAATTGTTCATATTTAAAAATAATTTAAATAATAAATTTTGAAAAATTAAATGTTCATATTTGAAATCGTTGGAATGAGGTAAATATTATTATTTTAAAATCGTTCAAATAAATTCAAAGCAGGAAATAGTTAAACCAAAGCAGAAATCAACGAAACAGTTGTACGTGCGAACCAGCAAAACATGCCGCGAAAAAGTTGCTGCTTAATACACGAAGCATAGGAACCAAATGGGTCGGGCCCATATAGCGTCAGGGGTGTTTTTTTCTTTTTTCGTTTCTTTTTTTTGTTTTTCTTCTTTGCATTTCTTTTTTTTTCCTTTTTTATTATTTATTTTTATTTTCTTTTTTCCTTTTTTGTCTTCTGTCTTTTTGAGTTTAGATTTGAGTTTTTAGTTCATATAAAAATGTTTTTATTGAGAAATTGTTCATATTTAAAAATAATTTAAATAATAAATTTTGAAAAATTAAATGTTCATATTTGAAAATCGTTGGAATGAGGTAAATATTATTATTTTAAAATCGTTCAAATAATATAATGTTCATATTTCAAAATCATTCAAATGAGGTAAGTTAAATGTTTCTTATCGTAAAATCGTTCAAATAACCTAAATGTTCATATTTGAAAATTGTTCAAATGAGGTAAATGTTCTTATTGAAAAATCGTTCAAATAATATAAATGTTCGTATTTTTGAAAATCGTTCAAATGAGGTAAATTAAATGTTTCTTATCGAAAAATCATTCAAATAACATAAATGTTCGTATTTTGAAAATCATTCAAATGAGGTAAATGTTCGGATCGAAAAATCGTTCAAATAAGATAAATGTTCGTATTTTGAAAATCGTTCAAATGAGGTAAATGTTTGTATTTTGAAAATTGTTCAAATGATGTAAATCGTTCAAATTCCGTTCAACGGGTTTTTCAAAAATAATTCAAGACCAAATTCTGTTCAATGGGGTTTTCAAATATAGTTCGAGACTAAATGAAGCAGATGTTTTTTTGATTTTTTCTTACATATGAATTCTTATACCTTCGATCATACACCGGTTCAAAAATAAAACAAAGTGCAATGCTACTCTGTGAAATGCGTACAAAAACAGGAAAAATGTAACGGAACCACAACATACGAATGTGTAGGTCCACTTTTGCACGAAGCTGGGAATTAGGAAATAGTCGAACTACCTTTTGAAAAAAAGTATCCCAATATTTTTTGACAAATGACAAAGATGCAGCACAATAATTGAAACTAGCACTTTTTTGTTTTTTTCTATTCCTTTAACAAATGACAAAGATGCAGCACAATAGTTTTTAACATTCGGTCGTATCCCAATATTTCAAAAAATATTAAAGTACTTTCGTATTTTGTATGCTTTCCAAAACGTTTTCATACTCTTGCCAAATAAATTCAAAGCAGGAAATAGTTAAACCAAAGCAGAAATCAACAAAACAGTTGTACGTGCGAACCAGCAAAACATGCCGCGAAAAAGTTGCTGCTTAATACACGAAGCATAGGAACCAAATGGGCCGGGCCCATATAGCGTCAGGGGTGCGCGGAGCGCTGTTACGTCCGCGTAACGCGGAGACTAGGTACTCCCACTAAAGTGTCATGTGTAATTAGAGCAACTCCAGCCGTGCCCCCGCGGAGCCCCCCCAGGAGCACTTTTAGACGCCGGCGGGCCAAAATTCCCCTAGTCGCGCCCCCAGGACCCCCCCAAGGCCTCGTTTTTCGCCGGATTTGGCCGAAATTCTATCCGGCGTCCCAGGCCGAACCCGGCCCGCTGGGTTCGGCCTGGGGGCGCCGGCGAAAGGGAAAATGGCGCGAAACGGCGCGGAGCCGAGGGAAACCGCGCGAAGCATCCCGTGGACCCGCGGTGTCAGCCGCACAACGGTTCGTCGTCCTCATCGCCTCGCCTTCCGCGTCGCATTAGTGCGCTGCCGGTCAGGCTGCCGCCGTCGCGTCAAACCGGCCACGCGGCGAGGCCACGCGGCGGAGTTGCTCCGCCACATTTACTGCCCCGCCGGTATTTATTCACGGCCCCTCCTCATCAGCGAGCACACCCCGTTTCCCAGAGCACCTTCTCGCCGAGCACCATCACCACATCTTCCCGTCGCCGGGATGTTCCCGATCAGATTCACGCGGTCGCATCTTCAGGAACGGGAGGCGCGTCTCCTATTCGAGGCGGGCTATCCATGCCCGCCCGGATTGCGCTTCCCCGGACGGTGGCGCCTGAGCCAGATGGGGTTCTTCGTCCCTCCCATCCCCTCCGGCGACGATCGTTGGATGGAGATCGCTGCCGCCCGCGAGCTACTCACGGCGGCGGAGCGCCAGGATCCCGCCTGGGATCCTCAGAACCACGAGCGTTGGACGTCCTTCTTCACCGATAGGCGCCGGCGGTTGCTCAACGACTACACCGGCCCGGCGTCGACCGAGCCGGAGCGCAATAACAGGGAGGGGCGGAAGGCATGGTGGGGCATGCCCGGGCGCTCCCTGGACATCGTCCTGGACTACATCGAGCAGGGCAACTCGCCGCCCCTCCAGGCCCCGCCCCCCCAGACCGCGCCGCTCGCACGCATCAAGGAGGAGCCGAGCGAGGCGCCGGTGCGGAGGACTCCGCGCGGGAGCGTCATCGGCCGCGTGAAGGACTCCGGCGTCACCTCCGGCGGCAAGGAGGAGCCCGGCCTCACCTCGCGCGGCGTCACCATCGGTCGCGGCAAGGAGGAGCCCGGCCTCACCTCGCGCGGCGTCACCATCGGTCGCGGCAAGGAGGAGCCCGGCCTCCGGGCCATGAAGAAGAAGAAGACCGTTGTGACGGCCGAGCCGTACGATGAGGACGAGGCGACGAGGCTCGCTATACAGGCGAGCCTCAACGACGTCCCGCCGGCGCCGAAGGAATTCGCGTTGGCGTGGTCCGCCAGCGACCACCAGCGCGAGGACGAGGAGCGCCGGCAGCGTATAGAGGCCGCGGCGGCCGCGGAGGAGCGCCACGAGCGCCGCCGTCGTCAACGCCGGCAATTCGTCGTTCTGGAAGAGGACGATGACGACGAGCGTGGCCGCCAGAGCCGCGGCGACGACGGCGCTGGATGCAGTCGTTCAGCACCTCCGGCGGCCGGTGGCGACGACGACAGCGACGAGGACGAGGACTACACAATCCTCTACAGCCGTCTCGGCATTAAGCCGTAGTTTTATTTTAGTTTGTATAAATTAACTCGTCTTTGTATAAATTTCGTCGAGTTTCGTCGAGTTTCATTATGTTGTTCAAATTAAGTCTTGTTTTCGCCGTACCGTCTTGGGGGGCACGGCTGGGAACCACTCCAATCCCACGACGTTTTTTTCCGCCGGCGCCTCCCCAGGACGCCCAAAAAAACGCCGGCAATTCGGCTTGGGGGGGCCAACGGCTGGAGTTGCTCTTAGGCTAATCGCAATTAGGTTTTGGCCATTAGTCCTATTAGAGGACTTAAAAGAGGAGATTCAATCATAATCTCTGGAAGCAAGTGTCAAGGAAGCCGTTAGCCGTCACCTTAACTGAAAGTTGGTGAAGAAGGTGTATATGCCTCTTGTCTATGGTAAGACACAGCATAGTGCAGCAGCGGGTAGTTAGTCTAACAGTATTGCTGCAGCCTGGCCCAAGCCCAACAAACGCATAAACTAGAGGCTTGAGAGGTCTAGCCCTAGAGATTGTAGGAATTGACCGATCGCCGGCTCCCCCTTCGTCTCCTCCTCCGATACTCGTCTACGGTGGAGCACCCAGCAGCAACGCGACGGCCGCCGCCATTGCCGCCTTGCCGTGCATGCACGGGACACTTGGACCCGCGTCCATGAATTCACTACCGGACCATTTTTCTGGTAAGTATGGACGTGCTTCTAATCCGCATTTCTGATGCCGTAATTAACACTGCATAATTATATTATTGCTCACATGAGAATATAGATCTAAGTGATCTTGTGTTTCAGTTTAGCTATACTACTTCTCTCATTTAAATTGGACAGAAAGAAATAATCTTTCCGCAAGTCACTTCTAGTTGAAACTTGAACCCTTGAGTCGCCATTGTTGCATGGTCTTCATCACACCTCTCACTTATTGCTCGCCTACTTTGAGTACCGTTGTCGCGTTTGTCTAGGCGTACAATATGGTCACTCCAGACCGCCGTTGGGTTTACTACCTTCTACATCTCTATCCACCGTCGTCTTGTCCCCTACCACTTCATCTACCTCGACACCCACAGACTGAACCGACACATCTCTCTTCGCCGCTCCCAAAACCGTCAAGGAGGCCTCCTCTGCTAGTCCCTCCAACCTTGACACATGGTTCATGATGGTCCTTGTCCTTCCTTCGTCCACGACGTGTCTTCGGGTTTGGCAAGATCGGATAAGCCTCGTCTTTATCGGCTTCGACCACGTTTTTCGTACTCGGTTCTTGTAGGACCAAAATATGCCTTTGCTCTCAATGTTTGCCCGGTTCTGGCAGAACTAGGGTCGTGCTTCATCCTCAACGCTCAGACTACATCGAATCCAACCTCGACATCCTCAACGGCGAGGCGACGCCATCATGCGCCCGCGGCTTCATGTGTGACTACCTCGACACTGACATCCCCAACAAAGAATCATACGGCTACCTCGGCCAAGACTGATCACCTTGTCGGCTTCCTCCATAGGCACGGCGTCCCGCTACGTCTGCCTGGTTTCTACTTCAGTTTCTTTCTAGTCTTCTACTTCAGATCTTTCTAGTCCGTTGTCCTGTTGTTCACGACGCTACGACTGCTGAGAGTGTTAGATATATATTTGACGTACATGTATTTGGTATTATAGAATTAGTAATCCTTGTCCTACCTCATCTCTAGAAGGGGTTTCTTGTACTCCAAGTCATACTCTGACCAAGAGGTTGAATGCAACATTCAACATATTAGGCCAATCTCATAATCTTTCATTATCCATGCAGGAAGTAAGAACTAAACGAATGATCTACAAATCATGAGATTTCAATACAATGATTCTGAATCTCACAACAAGAAAAACTGCGAGGGTACATGTATTTCGAGCCTAACTTCCTCCAACTTTTTGCCTAAAAGATGCAAACTTTTGGAGAACTTTACAAGCGAAGTCAGACACTCATTCTATGTACACTGCTTGCAGAATGACTAGAAAATAAGGTAGAAGATGAGCTAGATAACCGAGAGACAATTTTCACTGAATAGAGCATGATTCAGTTTGATGATGAGGCTTCTGGCTGTCAATTTTTGACAAATTACAGTTGCCGCGAGCACAAGAGTTACAGGCCCCAGAGTGATTCTTCGGAGTGCTCCAATCATCTGGAACTGTTAGGAAATACTTGGTCATGAACTTCCTAAACCTTTTCTTGTACTCCCTGGGCGAAATTACCGTCGGCGTAATATTCTTTGGCACCACGAGAGAAGTTTTTACCCATGTCTCAAGTTGCTTGTCCCATGTGTACTGCCTCAGATAGTCGATGATGCCGAATACAAACTCATGATTTTGTTTATCCACTCCCACAAGTAGAGAGTAGTCCATGACATTAATCGACTGCAAGCATAGTAAGTTAGTTAACCCATATTCTGGTACAAACATGGCTAGTTTACCTGTGATTTAAGTGAAGTAAACGCATACCGTGAGAAAAGATGTATCATTCCAGATTGCCCTCTGCAAGAGATGTTTCGTTCTTCCTCCAATATAGATCGGAGAAACACGCATATCCTCGACAAAGTTTTGATCCAAGTAAACACTGTCACTATCACTTGAGTCGGCGATGTATCGAGAAAAAACAGCACCTTTAAGATCATATATCCGTGACACGTTGTGTCCGAAGAGAAGATTTTCCATCACCATCAGATCAATCTTCACTTCCTTTCCATGTCTTATTTGCTTAACCTGAAATAGGAAACTCAAACTTCAATTAAAACACATAATTAACAGAAGAAAATCTGGAAATAATGATCCATATATTGATGTGAAATACCTGATAGATTCCTAAAATTTTGGCAAGGCAAGTTTGGCTCCCAGTGTCTAGAGAGTGGTAAACATGCTTAAAGTAATCGGGGGCGAATTCTATGAAAGACTCAAACTCCGTCTTATTTATTTGCTTGATGATGAACCTGCCGTCCATTGTTTTTGCAAAGAAAGCCTTACTTTTACCGCCTTGAGTGTCCCATTTCTTGCATCGACTTAAGGAAGCGATATATCCAAGCTCAGATGGGCAACATTTCTCTCTAAGAGTGTAGAACTGATTAGCATGCACACATATGACTGAATATTTTCCCTTGAGAGCTGCTTTCCCATTGACAGATATTTCAGGATGGAGAGAGGATGATAGAAGCGACGTATCGTAGTTGTAGAGGTCGTCGGATTGAAAGCTTGCTTCAGAATCTGAAGATTCAGTAGATGACCATGATGGAGAGGCAGAGGAAGCTTCAGATGGAAAGCTACAAGTGTCCGATGCATGAATCCCGACAATAGAATCCAATGAATGGCGACGGTCCTCCGCTATGGCCAGAGCGCGGGAGATTATGCTGGATATCTCATCCTCTGATACAGACAAGACATTACCACCTGGACCTACTACGAACCGTGGAGAGCACACTTCTTCAGCAGACTGTTTGTCCAAGGGGGGCAGATGAGATGGAGAATAGCGGTTAACGAGTTCAAATTTTTCCAAACATCCAGCCTGAAGTTCCTGCCTATAGGCCAATCTTAACTCACAAAGTGGGCTCCAAACCCATCTCTCCCTGTCTTCCCATTCGGAAATTCTCAATTGTCGGATATGAAATGGCTCTTGCTTGACGGATATCAAATGTACAGTTGGACCACTGCCCGGCTCCTGGACATCCAAGCAATCTGACGTTCCAGAGGGTGACATTTTTGGGTCATGTTGCTCTTCATAGTGCCTGTCCTGAGGATTTTCATCACTAAACTGCACTGGCTCAATAGATCCATTCTTAAATGATAGTTGTCTGCTTGTGTACTCAACACTATCATCAGTCTCCACTGCAGTTGCTGTTCGGTCATGAGTAAGTTCAACAGTCACCTTCTTCATGCCATTACTCATTCTTTCTTTTCCAGCAGACTTACAGAGTAGAAGTCGATGCAACCGACGGTCCCACACATATAGTTCAAGAAGAAGGTCCTGATAGAGCCAATTTACATCAAGAATCTCATGCACAGAGGACCTAGACACCCCATGCTGATCAACGGCCGTCATGAGAAAATTCTGCATGATGATATCAATACACAACCAGTCAACTAACAATCACCAGAAATCAAAATCAAGAGTACATCCATTGAAGTAACATAAAGAAGGGAAATGCAGTTTACCACAAACTCTGCCTTCTCTTTCATCAACATCGCTTCGAGTTGAGAGAACTCTTTAATAGGAAGGAAGGCGCTGCAGTCGATCGCCACCTCAGGAAACTGATTCTTTGTGTGCTGTAGTATGCTTTCAACTTCAGTGAAAAGGGTAACTCCTCTAGCAAGAACCTAAATAAACACAACGGATGCATTAGACTGCATTGCGAAGGCTCATAAGGTAACCATGAAATCACATAAATAAAATCAGATAAAGCAGTTCATACATTTCTCCCCTGTTGCTCAAACAACTCATGTGTAGTGGGATTATGGAAGTCAAGGGTTTGTTGTGGCTTGCAGGCGCTGTATATTTCGACTGATGAATACTGAAACATTGCAACCTTGGAACCCAGCCTGAATTTGACAGATCCCAAACCAAAGGGAAGAAAAATATCAATACTCTGTTTTTGCAAGATAAAACATAACAATAAATATACACAAACATAATATAACTTCTTGAATCATTAGCATACCCAAAAAAGCGTAAGCAGTCCCTGTTCACCTCATGTCCGCATATTGATAGCCTTCTAGTAGCAGAGTGGTCTGAAAAACTGAGTTCAAGGAACTTCCCAAACGAGAGATTACGTGCCTCCGTTGACATTAGCACTCTCCGAGATGATTTGGATATCCCGCTTTCATGCTCACATCTTAGACATCTAGTCCACATCCAAATTTTTCCTTTGGACTCACCAGGCAAACGATGCCGAGGCAGCAAACGCTTCATAAGAACTGTCAGATTTCCGTCACGGTGGGTGTAAGAGTACATGTGAGCCTCTGGAGACTCTCCGCATGAGAAACAGCTTAGGTTCTGCCACAAATAAAATATTCAAGAATCATGAGTAGTTGAGCTCATCCTTCGTATCAAACAGCAGACACACTTCTCTAGGAAAGAATCCTACTTTCATTTAAATATGTTATGTGCAAAGAAAAAAGAAGACTAGAAGCAAAAAATAAATCATTAATCAACGTATTATTTAAATTGCTCATCATAAGCGAACACCACAAAAACAATAGTGTTACCTCATTCTGCAAAATGTCTTGCAAATATCGTCCTAAGGAGACATCGAAATTCCCATAGTAGTTTATCCGAGACAGATGAGTCTGCTCACAAATGACCTGTTTTGCGATGCATTGGCTGGACATCAAAATCAGTATGCTCTGAGAATCCATTACGTCATCATCCTCGTCGATGTGTGAGGTCTTCTCTTCGCTGTAAGCGATGCTGTGTCGTTCTCCATTTTCCACTGCAACTGATAATTGCTCATGTTCTCCACTATCTGGATGATCAGCCAGTACCACTTGCTGATTTTGTTTGGTAAATACTTGTATCTGGATTTTTTTTACATTATCCATGTATTCACCAGAGTCAACTGGTCCATCCGGTTTTACCCCTGCATGAAAACTTTCACTTGGTACTTCTTGATTGAGTTCAGGTCTTCCTTCTTTCTGATGATCGGTTGTCTCTTGAGAGGTGACCGGTAGATAAATATTCTGATGGCGCAATATATCACTGAAACTTCTCAGTAATCCTGAGGCTGTTGATGGCATTTTTTCAAAAGGAAATGCGTGATTTGAGTCATACTGGATGGTTGCACCGTCACTCAAGCAGCCATCCATCGGTGAGTATAAAGCATTCGGTTTTTGAGAAGAAACAGTACTTCTCTCTGCATCAGAATATTGTTCTGGCAATCTGTTATATGGGACATCATTCTCTGTATGACTGACAGGAAGAGAACCATTTGCCCGAACAGGAGTTCCACAACTATTTTCTGATGGACCTTCAGAATTTGGAGCGTGACTTCTATCATTCAAAAATACCCTCTGATCTTCAAAGAAGGATGCCTCAAGAACCAGGTGGTATGCTGCAAATACCGTGTAGAGAATGGCTTGCTTGACTTTCTTCAGTTCTTCGCTATTTGCTCCTCGTAGTAATATCTGCAGGAATAAAAAGTTATAATGGCTGTGCAGATGATATATCCATCATTGTTCAAGAAAAACGGAATCATACATAGTGAACAGGGAACAATCTGGTTAATTGCCATAGGTGTTGAATCTCATAAAATAGATTCAACATGAATCTTATAATGTAATATATGCACAGTGGTGACAATTAAAATGGACAAAGCATACCGTGCACCCCAATGGCTTGGGCAAACCTTCCAAGAACATTAATGTTTTAGATGGCCTCTTCCCGCCTTCACCGGTACGGTTATGTTCCTCCACGAATTTTTCAATATGGAAGTAGTCGCACTGCTTCAACTTCGGCACACTCAGGATATCCGAAACCGAGACTATGGGGGAGCCAGAGCAGAGAGCAATTCTCTGCAACCGGTTCAGCTTCATATCAAGCACTAGAGTGGCACCCTCATTCAACAGAAGCTCCTGTATGTCACGCGAAACTGTTTTCTCAGCCATAATAACATTTGGAGTGCTTGTATCCATCACTTGTCTTATATCCTTTTCCAAGTGGTCCTTTTCCTGATAAAAGAACATGGAAAAAAATACGGTGTTCATGTCTGATACTTCGATATAAAAAAAGAGTATAAATAAAATCTGAAAAAGGATTTGGTATTTGAAGGAGATGCACAACCTTTTCCACAGAATCAAACGATGACAAACCCGCATCAGAATCCCCGAGGGCGCCCCTAAGCAACAGCAGCCTGGGGTTGTGCCACTTGGTCGGCATGTGCTTATGGGCTGCATACTTCTTGAAGACTAAGCCCTTGACAACCTCACTGCAACAAGAAACAGCCCCCTTAGATATAATATCGGCGCGATGATGATGATAATTTTGTTATGTTTAGGAGAGTACTAGTATTTTTACCACTGTCGCCGGGTACCGGATGCGACCCGCTTAACCTTGATGTAAGACCCAGGGTCCATTTCGCTTCCCACTTTGCCGTCGGGCTTGATAAGCAGGGCAGCTTCCCAGGAGAGGGAGGTGATGATGTCTAGCCAGCTCTCGCCGCCATCGTCTTCTTGTGGCAAGGTGATGCCGGCAGATGCTAGGAACCGGCTGACGAGCATCTTGAGCTGCCTGTCCATGGCCTTGAGCATCACCGTCTGCCGCTCCTCCCTGGGGCTGGGGCTCGTCTCAGAGTCACTGGAACCCGGCTGACCCCAGTTCATAGCATCATGATCATGATCATAATCATCATCATCATTTGTGTATGCACTCAAATGCTTAGTCTCTTCCTCGCTGTCCGCCGCCTCGGGCGGTATCCAGATGGCATCACCCTCCTCCATCTCGGTGTTCCTCTCAGCAGCGTGAGAGTTATCGGCATCCTTTGCCGACTGTTCGTCGACCGGCCTATTATCACCGGCGGTTTGGTACGCCGGCATCAGGTAAGGTAGGTAATGGACACCCTGCAAGGCGTGATGGTTCCTGCGGATACAGAGTACATCACTTCAGAACAGAACTGGAGATATGTCAAGTACCATTATATCTTTGACCATGGAATTTAGCAGCAGTAGGTGATAATATACATGGGCAGGATTAGAAAGGAAGCAACATGGTATACCTGCTGGTGTTGGTATTGGTATTGGTACTGATCAGCATATTCATGGCCAGACTCGTGAACGAAAGCTCACATGCCCTTTGTTATGTCTGTCAGGCTTGTCTGCCTTCTCTAGCCTATGAATACTGGAAGCAAAACTGAAGATCAGCTGGATGGAAAACTAGTTAATCGAATCTGCAGAGAGCAGCCAAGAATCGACAATGCAGTGGTGATGCAGCTCAGATGGATTCATGGACCGATGAGGCCAAGGGATGCTCTGTTCTGACACTACATCTGAGGCACTGTATGCTCATTCAGAACACATGGAAATAAGGTGAGAAGGGGAACCACCACGGATTGAACTAAGCTAAATTCCAATCAATCCATCCGTCCGTGCATCTGCGTCTACATATATCTTCCGATGAATGCAAAGAAGCGGAGAATGGAACTGCAGGGAGGGGGAGACATGAAGTGGGGATATCTGAACGAAAGAAAGAAAAAACTCACCTCGGAATCGTTACTCCCTAGCACTTGCCATGGCTGCTTGAGCTCAAGTACTCAAAATCAGAAGGGGAACGAAATGGAAGCCGCCGCCGGCCGCCGGGGAGAGAGAACAAGAAGGCGGTGGCGGTGGTGGACGGGCTTGCCTTGGGAACTTGGAACTGGCAAGAGCAACAGAGCTGAGCAGCAATAAAAAAAATGGTGTGTCTCCCTCTCCATCCCGTCTATTTAAGCAATCACCATCGCATCGCACCGCAACCGAATGATTTGATTTTACAAGAGCCGGAACTGGATTTTTACTTCTCTCCCATTCTGTCTTTCTCCGTTTATGGGCGGCAAATTAATCCAAGTGGAGTATATCGGAGGTGTAGCTAGCTAAACGCGTTACGTTATGCTACATGCATGCTGACACATCGATGATCAGAGGCCTGTCAACGTGTCCCGAATTGGGACACGACACCCAAGCTAGCTAGGATCAAACTCTGCGGCTGGCTCGCTGGCCGGCTGGCTGAATTATTGCGCCCGGAGATGAGGCACCCCTCTCTCTCTCTCTCTCTGCCAGCTTGTACCATGTATCTATGGTTGCAATAATCGACGTTTTGTTCTCTGAGTACTCCTACATAGTTGGCGTTTTCTCAGCTAGTGATTGATTGTCACGTGATTTATTACACGTGGAAAAATAGTTAGTCGATACATCATTCCTCCCCCTGAATAAAGGAGAGGTAACTTTCAGATCTTCAAGGTGGCGTTTTATTTTAACGAACTTTGTAGAGAGAAAAATGGATATGGTTTTCGTTGTTGTTTGTGGAATTAATAAAAATTGGATGGAATCCATATTGCTTTAGTGCTGAAAATTGTGAAAATACTCACACATGTGGGTATTGGGTTGCTCCTCCGGCGCAAACTGAGCCGGGGCGGCGGACCTGGATTTCTGGTTGTTCGTCGGCGGAGCGGCGACCGAAGCTATGAGGGTGGCATGATTATCAACGGCTCGTTGCGAGCGGCCGACGTGCGGCGATAGATATGGTGAAGGTAACGCTGGCCTCCCATGTGGTGAATCTGGTCAGCGTGGGCGTGGTCATGGTGGCAGTGCGACGGTTTCTCGGAAGGGGCAGGAGCAGCAGCCTTCGCGGGTGGCCTCCTCGGCAGCTGAACATAGGGGTGACCCCGAAGAGTTGTCCTATCCATGGTCGGTGGACGATCCTCATACTCGGTCGTGGCCGGATCGGGGGCTATTGAGCGAGGCATGTCATATGTGGATGTTCGCGGATTTTGTCCGGCGTTTGTCTACACTTGATATTGTTTTTTATAATAAGCAATATATGATGTGCAACATCTAATTTAGAGGTCGGGACCGGGGTTTATATCCTCCTCAAAAAGGATTGAGAGAAGAAGATCCTTTGTCTCCTATGTTTTTTTTTTAATATTGTTGAGAATATTCTGGCGATTATTATTGCTCGTGTAAAGAAGGGTGGCAAAGTAAGGGGGCTTATACCCCATCTTGTTGAAGTAGGGGTCTCCATATATACTACAATACGCGGGTGGTACTATTGTTTCTTGGAAGACGACTTGGAGAAAGCATTAAACATGAAGTTAATCTTGTGTTTTTTAAACAATTATGGAGACTCAAAATTAACTTCATAAAAGCAAAATTAACTTCATAGGAAGGTTTTGCGTATAAAGGATAATCTTGCAAAGAGGCGTTGGATGGATTGTAAGAAATGTGTGTTGTGTAATTCAAAGGAGTCAGTTAAGAATTTATTTATCTCTTATCCTTTTACACGTTGAAAGAACATCTCTTAGTTTTGGTGATATAATGACAACACATTTTGTGGGCTAATCATGTTTGTTAAAGTGTCTTGACAGGTTTCTTAGCTGATTAGGCCCAGAAGGTGAAAAGATCGAAGATGGAGAAGAGAATCGCTTTGGAGTGGTTTTCTGCCTGTGGAGGACCGGAAGTTCCGGCCCTTTGGGCGGAAATTCCGGCCTTCGGCCGGAAGTTCCGGCCAAGCGGGAAATCGGCTAAGTCCTTTTTGGGATTCCTCTCTGGAGGGGTCCCGGAACTTCTCCCCGGAAGTTCCCCCCGGAAATTTCCGGTGGTCCGGAAGTTCCGGCCCTGGAAATTTTCCGGTGGATTTTTGGCTAAGTCTTTTTGGGTTTTCCTCTCGGGAGGGATCCCGGAGGTTTGGGCGGAAGTTCTCCCCGGAGATTTTCGGCCCACCAGAATTTCCGGTGCTCTTACCGGAAGTTCCCGCCCCTCGCTTTTCCAACGGCCAGATTTCCTGGAGGCGTATAAATACCACTCCACCTACCTTGGTTCACTTAGCTCTTGCAACTCTCTCTCCTCCATTACAAGCAAAAGCTCAAATCGAAGAGATCTCCCAATCCCTCCACCCAAACTCGTTGATTTTTTGAGGATTGAAGGAGAAGGCCAAGATCTACATCTTCACCAACCAGTTTTTCATTTCCCCCGCATTTGCTTGAGTGATTCGTGCCTAGGGTTTCCATTGGGAAAACCTGGGTGTTTGGTTGTACTCACTTCAATTATTATTGTTTCAGTTGTTGTATTGTTTTGGGAGCCCCCGAATAAGTTGTGTGTGTGTGCCCCAAGAACATTGTAAGGGATCCGAATTCCGCCTTGAAGGATTCCGATAGTGGAAGGTGAAACAAACCCTTGGGTGCGGTTCATCGGTGAATAGGGTGAGGCCTTTGTGGCATCTTGAGTAGGCCTCTTGTGGCGAGCTCACACCCCTCCAACGAGACGTACTCCCTTAACAAGGAGGAACTCGAGAATACATCCTTGTCTCCGCGTGCTTCTACTTTCGGTTATCTCTATCCCTTAGTTGTCTTTTCTTATATCGTGGTTTCTTGCCTTGTCGTAGTTGCTTGCTTGCCATATAGGTAAATTCACCATAGTTGCATATCTAGAGAATTTACCTTTGTGTCAAGCCTAAAATCGAAAAAGCATTAAAATTTGGTGTAGCACCTATTCACCCCCCCCCCCCCTGTAGGTGCCCATACGATCCTTTCAATTGGTATCAGAGCCTTGGCTCTTTAGTTAGGCTTCACCGCCTAAGAGAGTATGGGTGATGGTGATGGTGTTTCGGGTGGTGGTACTTCTCCGGTGTCCATGGATGATCTCAAGAATTTGGAAACAACCTTGACATCATCCATGAACACTCAAATGGAGGAGTTGCTGATGGCCTTGAACTTAGCTTAGGTTGAGACTCCAAGTGCAGAGTGTGTAGTATAGGAAAGACGGTTCCCCACGAGGGGTGACTCGAGGGTTTAATATCGAACTCTCGGTGAATCAGTAGTGAAAGATTTATCTTCTTATCCTTCTCTTGAAAACCTGCAAAACAAAGTAAATTGTTTTGTGCCCTCAACCTCACCAAGTGGTTGTCAAGCACAAGGTATGAGAATGATATGAAAATATAACAAATGCAAAACAAGAAATAAATATGCCATGATGATAAATAAATATGCAAGGATGGTGGAAACAATGATGGATGATATTTTTGGGTTTTGTATTGTGAATGCAAGATATAAAAGTGTTTTTGTATGTTCGGATTTTTAAATGGCAGAAAATGGAAAATGCTTATAAGTTGTTGGAAAGGTGTTTCTTATGATTAAAAATGGACCGTGGTTCATGGTTTCACAAATGCACTCTCTATTTAATAAGTGGTAGATGATGGAACACTAGAATTGACATATGATATTGCAACAAAAAGGTTTCATGACAAGTTACTAATTATATGGGCATCACGTCCTAACATAGAGATCTTTTATTTATTAATCTCTCTTATACTCCACCAAGATGTGAACTAAATCTTAGCACCTCAGTAATTAAGATAAATCAGAGTATAGCTTTAAGTCTTATGACATGAAGTTAAAATAAGAACATGCTAGATCTAGTCATGGAGAAGTGGCAATGGTCACACCCACACCTCCGGTAGCATGGTATTTTTCTTTATCCCTAGTGAGGCAACAAAGTAAGGTAAAAATACCCAAGTGGATCGCGAAACTTCTCTTACTTTCACCGCACTAGCCACCCCCTCATTACTCCAACTAATGCACACGTTCCCCCACACACGCTCTCATAAACATGCTTGATCAAAACAAGTAGAGAAAAACGGGGTACATAATATGCATCTACTTTCATAACTAAAACAAAACAATTGCAATCTCAGACATATATTAACTAATAAAGAGATCCACCACAAAGAAATTATATAGATGACCGTAATCATGTTTGGCAGCTCATACGGTGCTAATTAGTGAAGCTCAAGAGAGAGGAGAGATACATAAGTTACTTCCACAAACCCATAGTCCAGGGGTGGACTACTCCCTCTTCATCATGGAGACGGTGGAGATGTCGTTGGGGGAGATGGAGACCACGCCGGCAGCGCTCTGCCGGAGTTTTCCCCCTCCAATCTGCAGCTCCAGATCTCTATTTCGGTGTTTCTGTGTTTTCGGTCGCCTCCCTTCCGAAGGGCGTCGGGAACTATTTTTATAGTCGGTTTTAGGTCAAGACGAAGGTTCTGGAGAAAAGATCGATGGCAACGGAGCCTCGAGGCCCCAGATGGTGGGTCCCACGCGGCCAAGGAATCTGGCCGCGTGGGCCACCCTCTTCTGGCCCTCGGGCCTCCGTTTGTTCGCTTCCTTCGCTCCTACGCTTTGTTCCTTCCAAAAACTGATGCTCGTAAATTTTCAGGTCATTTGGACGTCGTTTGGGTCCCTGAAACATCAAAATATAGAAAATAGGGTTTTCTGCCAGTGCATGGTTAATTGCAGAAAATAAGAAAACTGTGAAATCTTCCAAAATCATTATAAAACAATGATATAACCCTTATATGATGCAAATATGATTGAAATATGAGTATTATAATGCAAAGTTCATGTATGCATTTTACATGCATCAGTTGCGTGCTATGATGAGGCAACTCTTGAGTGCCAATAAGCCACCCGCCGCACCATCGCTAGAGGCTAATGCTTCCGTCGCGCATAGTGGGGAGGGCGAACAACTCACTAATGAATCCTCTCCTAAAATTGATAATGGAAGTGGTGTTCCATTTAAGTACTCCGTCGACCCACCTATCCCGCATCCTCATATAAACAATAGGGGTGAACCACCTAAGTTTAATCCATCTTGTTTTTTCTAACTGGCAATTTCTTATGAGATCTCATATCAAGAGCGCTTCGAGCGAGCTATGGAGAATCATCGAAGTTGGCTTCAAGGCCGTCGACCCAAACAGCATGACAAGAAGAGAAGTTGTGGATGGTCAACTCAATGACTTGGCTCTCAACATAATTCAAACCGCTGTGGGAGAAAAGCACATGACTCACATCGAGCTTTCCACCACCGCCAAAGAAGCTTGGGATACTCTCACCCAAGAGTTTGTCGGCAATGAGAGCATGAAGAGGAATAGGTTTGAAGCCTTGAGCAACCAAGCCGAGGGATTTTCATGATAGATGGTGAAGACCATGAAGACATGTATCGAAGGCTCAAGACCCTTGCCACTCAATTTAGAGCCCTTGGAGCAACTTATGTGGATGATGCTTGGATCAAGAGGAAGTATGTGAGTGCCCTTTGGCCTTTCAAATCCACCGACTTGAAGAGCCTCCAAGGAAGACACAACTATCACCTCATGTCATCTAATGAAGTCATGCAAGAGATGGCGGCATTCAAGGTGGCCACCAAGAACGCCGAAGACGCTCGAGCCCGGGCCATTGGAATGCACAAAGGAACTTCACTTGCTTTGAAGGCCAAAGTGGTGGTGCAAGACGATGATGATGAGACTCAAGAAGATGTGTCACATTGGGATCCCAAAGAGCTTGAAGATACTCTCAAGGACTATTCGGCTCTCACATCGAAAGTCTTTTGGAAGAGTCCATCCAAGGCAAGGGAGTTTGTTAACAAGGAGGGTGGAAGGAAGGAGGGTGGCCAAAGGGTTCGTTCTTGCTAAAATTGCCAAGATAAATATCACTTTGTGGCCGAATGTCCGTTTGAGAATCGAGAACATCATGGGGGGAAGCTTGTTCGGAAGGACAAGTCAAAGGACTCTCATAAGAAACCTTTCTTCAAGAAGAATGCCATCAACAAGAAGCCTCCAAGAATTGTATTGCTTGCGCAAGAAGAGTACTCATCGGGGGAAGAAGAAGAAGATACCTCAAGTGGAGTTGCCGCCATGGCCATTACTTCTTCATCATCTCCTTCCCTCCTTGAATCCCCCAATGAGAATGTCTCCAACTCCTCCGCCAGGTGTCTCATGGCCAAAACCGACGAGGTATCATCCCCTTCATCTCCTAAGACTATGAGTAATATGGATGATGCTACTAGTCTTAAAATTAAAGAGGAAATTGTTGCGTTCGATCATTTTATAACTAACATGCAAGGTGAAACCAAGAATCATGTTGAGGATCTTATGAGCCAATATGGTGAAGCTCAAGAGATGCTTGAGATCAAGGGTAAGATTGAAAGAGAGGATGCTATTGAAATTGCATCCTTGACAGACACTCTTGAAGAAGAGCATGAGCTTAGGGTTTCTCTTGAGAAACAACTAGAATCCATAGAAGAGTCACGTGATTTAATTGTTGCTAAACTCATTAAAGAACGTGACCATGCAATTGCTAAATACAAAGCTTGTAAAAAAGAAAAGGTCGAGCTTGGTGTTGGTCATTCTAGACTAACCGAGGAGTTAGAGAAACTTTCCAAGGCTCACAAGGCATTGGAGAGTGAACACTCTACCCTCACTAAGTCGTATGAACAACTTCAAGCTCAACCGCCTAAAAATGATGTGCCCAGTTCCTCCACTCCCATTACTTGTGATCATGCAAATATCATTGAGGAAAATGCTAGGTTGAAGATCAATCTTGCTAAGGCCATCTCCCTAGGTAAGAAACCTTTGTTACTTCACAAAAGGGGAGAGTTGGTGTCGGGTTTGTTGAGGAGTAAAAGAAGAAAGAGAGTTTCATGAAGGATGCTAGAGCTCCTCAAGCTAAAAAGATTCCTCAAACGAAGAAGGTCAACATTGCTAGTGGTGGTGCCACAAGGGGCAAAACCACTAGTGATGACTTTGCGGGAAAACTAACCCCCACTACATTTTATATGTTGATTATTATGGGGATATCTATGCTAAGTTTGTTGGTCCTATAAATGTGCTTATTGCTCGTTCTATTTGGGTTCCTAAGACCCTTGTTGCTAACAAAAGA
>QRDG01000528.1:136425-180823 GCA_012064385.1 Puccinellia tenuiflora
TGGCTATAGATTACAGGAATACTTATCATGAGTTATTATTTGAGTTGGATGTCTCTATGAAATTGTGGTGTTTGTCTAGTACTATCTAGGGCGCTCAAGTTGACAGTGTGGGGTTCCCTAGATGTGGAATGCGACTTTAAGGTGTGCTTTTATAGCCCTACGCAATGGATTGGTATTCGTTATCCAACCGGAGGATAGTTCGGGGTAGCATAGTGAAGAGGAAATATTTATGTATTCAATTATATTATTATTGTTGAGAGTGTCCAATAGTGAAAGTATGTTCCCTAGGCCTTATTTCCAGCATTGAAACACACACTTGAGCTTGTCCTCTTGCTGCATAGAGGATTGGGCTTTCTCTCTTTGAGAGCTTCTACTTGCTACCATTTACCTCAGCATTTTTACCAAAAATCCTGAAAACACTTGCATCTTTCATTGTTTTATTTACCATTCTTGTTAACCAATACCTTCAGCTCCTCGTGGGTTCGACAACCTTTTCTAATCGAAGGTACTACAATTGATCTCCTGCACTTGGGAGTCATCAAGATACCCAAGGGATTCATCTTTTTCTCTTCGTGGGTTTACGGACTCGGATTGGGCCGGTGATCAAGATGATAGGAAATCAACTTTTGGGGCTGGCCAATTCCTTGGTAGGTCCTTGGTGAGTTGGTCTTCTAAGAAGCAAAATTGTATTTCTCTCTCCACCGCCGAAGCCGAGTATGTCGCCGCCGCTAGTGCATGCACTCAATTGTTATGGATGAGGTAAACTTTAAAGGAATACGGTGTCAATTGTGACAAAGTGCCTCTTTTGTGTGACAGTGAGAGTGCTATCAAGATCGTCTACAACCCGATGCAACACTCAAGAACCAAGCATATTGAGATTCGTCATCACTTCATTCGGGATCATGTTGCCCGTGGAGATATTGAGCTTGCATATGTGCCAACCAAAGACCAACTTGCCGATATCTTCACGAAGCCAGTTGATGAAGCAAGATTCACTTATTTGCGGAATGAACCAATGACCATCTTACACACACATCTATAGTTTCAACTTCTATCTTGGTTTAGGTGTAGGCATTGATTTAGGGGGAGTGTTGTCCTAACTATTAGGCTCTCCCTCCCCTCATGATGCCTATATTAATGAATTCATTTGTCTACTCTATATTCAAATTCATGAATTGTGAGCTTAAATGATGAGTTTTGAGTGAGAACCCAAGATACATCTTCGCGGTGTCTCACTCTTTCATACTCATATATGGTGGCTTCGGCGACCGACCTACTCATGTGAGGAGTTGGTTCTTATTTGGTGTCTATTTGGTTTTTCTAGACCTATATGTGTCAATATGTGTGCGCCATGGAAAATCACTCGTAATTGGCCTTTATCCTTGACTCTTGCAATTGCGAGTGCCCTACCATTTTATGACAGTTTGATATCTTGTCCTAAGCCCCACCTTATCCCTGAACCCTAGCTCTCTATCGCTCATGTCCAGTTTGTGTGTGGCTATTTTTTCCTGGAGATTCTCTGGCGGTAGGCCGGAATTTCCGCCCTTAGGGGCCGGAACTTCCGCCCCTTGGGGCCGGAACTTCCGGTCTAAGTTTTTTGGCGCCATATGGGGACGGCCGCGGGGTGGACTGGCTCGCACGAGCAGTTCTTCCACCCCCGCGCCTCCTCTTCTCTCTCTCCTGCCCAAGACTCCCACCGCCGGCCGACCTCCTGATACGTCAAAAACGTATCTACTTTCCCGAACACTTTTGCTATTGTTTTACCTCAAACTTGTGTGTTTTGGATACAACTAACACGGACTAACGCTGTTTTCAGCAGAATTGCATTGGTGTCTCGTTTTTATGCAGAAAATCAACTTTCGGGAAAATCCGTGGAAAATATGGAAAAGTCAATATTTAACCGGGGGACACACGGAGCCAAAAGGCCAAGTGGAGGTGGGCCACGAGGGGCCCACACCACACGGTGGCGCGGGTGGGCCCAGGCCGCGCCACCACATGGTGTGGCCACCTCGGCCATGCCCCCGACGCCTCTTCGCGACTACAAGACCCCTTTCGACCTAAAAACCGAGGGGGATTCGACCATTGCTCCAGAAACACTCCAGAACGCCGCCGCCACCGAAAACCCTATTTCGGGACCAGAAACTCCGTTCTGGCACCCTGCCGGGACGGGGAATTGGAGGAGATCATCGTCGTCATCGTCACCAACGCTTCTCCATCGACCATCCATGTTTCCCCCATCCATGTGTGAGTAAACACCCGCTGTAGGCTGAAGGGGATGGAAGGGATTGGATGTGATTATTCATGTAATGAGTTATAAGATTGTAGGGGCATAGTGCCTAGTACCTTATGGGAGTGCTGTAGACTTTGTTGCAACTTGTTGTGCTTAATGCTTGATGCTAGGGCCCGAGTGTCATTGATCTCAGATCTGAACATGTTATTTATTCATGATGATATGCATTGTTTGTTGATCTTACCTGCAAGTTGTATACACATATTGCTGTCCGGAACCCGAGGCCCCAAAGTGACAGAAATTGGGACAACCGGAGGGGATGGTTGTGATGTGAGGATCACATGTGTTCACGGATTGTTAATGCTTTGCTCCGGTATTCTATTAAAAGGAGTACCTTAATTACCAGTAGTTTCCCTTGAGGCCCCGCTGCAAACGGGCTGGTAGGACAAAAGATGTTGTGCAAGTTTCTCCTTGTGAGCACGTATGACTACTTATGGAACGCATGCCTATGGTTACTTAGTACTCAGTTACTTTATTATTATCATCTGCAAATGCCTTGTCTTACTTATTACATGAATCATATCATCCATGCAGCGCCCATTCATCCATCCATGTGCCTACAGTATTTTAAACCTGCTGTCTTCTGCAATATTTACTGCTGCCTTTATTTTACTGTTGTCTCTATTTTGCTACTGCTATTACTATAAAACTGTTGCTACTGATCCTTTGTTGCGAGCAAGTCTATTTACAGGTGCAGCTGAATTGACAACTCAGTTGTTAAGGCTTATAAGTATTCTTTGTCTCCCCTTGTGTCGAACCAATAAATTTGGGTTATACTACCCTCGAAGACTATTGCGATCCCCTATACTTGTGGGTTATCACCTCCTCCGGGACGCTCCCGTCTCGGATTCCGCCGGTTCAAAGCCGGATCTGCATCTCCTCGACGAGGGGATCCTTCTCCACCACTCCGTTTCTGCCATGGATGCCGGTAAATCCCTCATTTTTCGAATCTAGGACGAACTCACACTTCGTTTAACCTAGATGATTTAGGAGGAATTGGCCCGTTTCCTTTGGTAGAAATGCTCCCCTAGGCTAGACCTCCCTGTGTGTAGCAGTGATTTGAAAGTGGTTTGCAATTTCGTTCGGATTCAACGGAATTTCTGCTCGCTGCACAAGGCCGGAACTTTTGGTGTGCAGCGGCCGGAAATTCCGTCCGTCCGGAACTTCCGCCCCTTCTAGGCCGGAACTTCCGCCCCTTTGGGCCGGAATTTTCGGTGTGAACCTGATCAAAATTCCTACTTTCCTCTCACTGCTATTTCTTTTTGGCCACCCGGACATGAGTGCTCATCTATGCTTTCCTGTCTTTCTATTCATCTTCTTGCAGGTGGTTCCTCTCGTCGTCGTCGCCACAAGCGTGCGGCCTCTCGCACCCCTCGCCCTCACTCGGTTGAGATCGAGTCTAAGTCTGATCAGGAGACCTTGGCCTCACGTCATGCTCAGATTGATGAACAAATTAAGAAAGAAGAAGAAAGCTGTGCAGTTGGCCATCAGTGACATGACAAGGACTGAGTTTATTGAATGGCACAAAATTAACTTTTATGATCAGCCCCGTGACCTCACCATTGACAACTGCTTCTGGTGTTATGATCAAGAGATCCTGTTCAAGAATGTCTATGCCGTGATGTCTGAGAAGAAGAAAGTGTGTCCGATGAAGGCAATTGATTTTGCTCACCTCATGAAGAAGCCTGACTACTTTGGGACAGCGATCAGGGTTGTGGACTGCTTGGGGCTGCGTCGCCTCATGGAGACGGAATGTAACTACAATGTGGTCCTTGTTCAGCAGTTCTTTGCCACAGTGGTGTTTGATGGGGATGTCAACATTGGGATGACTTGGATGTCTGACACACACAGGCTCACCTCCACCTTCAGAGAGTTTGCAGGTATTCTTGGGTATCCCTTCACTGGATCTCACCTTAATGAGAGAACTCGCATCACGTCGTTGGCTCCGAGTATGACAAGTCCAAGTTGAGGGAGCTCTATTCTGATGAGAGTGGGGTTGGGACCACCCCCGGTCTTCTACCCCTCTATGACATTCTCCTGCGCATGTTCCGGGAATCTATTAATCCTAGTGCTGGAAACAATTATGCTATTAGAGGAGGGCTTGTGAACCTCCTTCACTATGCTTTTGAGGCAGCCTCGTTGATGTGATGGACTATATTTTCAATGAGATGTATGATGCTGTGATTCACAAGAAAGTGCCTCCTTATGCCTCCTATGTGATGAAATTGATCAAGGCCAAGTATCCTCTTGGTGATGATGTGGAGGACATTGATATGGAGCTGAACTGTGAGCCCCATGGACGGGTCAAGATGAACCGGAAGAGTGCTCACCTCACCACCTCTTCTTCAGGTCGTCGTGCTCCAGGTGCCTCTTCCTCTAGCCACCGTGCTCCTGAGGTGTCTCGTCCCTCTGCTAGTGCTCCTGGGAGTTCTTCTGCTGCTGCAAAGGCCCCAAGAAGAGGTCATGGATCAAGCGTGCTATGGAAAAGCTTCTTTGTATGAATGTTCACATCCACAAGGAGAACTACACTGCTTATTGTGAGCGCTGGATCATTATGCAGAATCAACATCAGATTATGGCCCAACTGAATATGCCTCCACCACCACCTGTGCACGCCATTCAGCCCCAGGTTGCCTACAGGCACTGGAACGCTCAGTATGTGGATTGGGATCATCATGTGCCTGAGGAAGATGAGATTGAGACCGGAAGTGAGGCGGAGGAGGATGAGTCAGAGGCCACATCGTCGGAGTGATCTCCTTGGGTCATTAGCATCGCTCTTTTCCCCTTTTGGTGTCTTGATGCCAAAGGGGGAGAAGTAGTTCTATTTAGGCTTTCGAGGGTGTTGCATGGGTTGGGCACAAGCTTTCTTGTCTTTCATTCGTTCTTATGAGCTTGTGCCTATGTATCTTTCTTTGTTTTTATCCGTTGAACTCTATGTGTGGTGTAAGACATGCAACATGTGTTGATCTACTTATCTATTTAATTATGTTGCTATCTATCTTGGTTAAAGCATGCTCATATCTAGGGGGAGCTCCTCTCGAGGGGGAGCTTCGTGTTCTTGTTGCTTTTTTATATCTTGTTTTGTGTGTTGTCATCATTCACCAAA
This sequence comes from Puccinellia tenuiflora, assembly GCA_012064385.1. NCBI lineage: Eukaryota > Viridiplantae > Streptophyta > Magnoliopsida > Poales > Poaceae > Puccinellia > Puccinellia tenuiflora. The sequence continues at coordinate 141,822 of QRDG01000528.1, forward strand.
AAGAGGGAGATTGAAAAAACATCTCTTAGCTTTGGTGATATAATAACAACACACTTTGTGGGCTAATCATGTTTGTTAAAGTGTCTTGACAGGTTTCTTAGCTGATTAGGCCCAGAAGGTGAAAAGATCGAGATGGAGAAGCGAATCGCTTTGGAGTGGTTTTCTGCCTATGAAGGACCGGAAGTTCCGGCCCTTTGGACGGAAATTCCGGTGGGCGGAAATTCCGTCCTTCGGCCGGAAGTTCCAGCCAAGCAGGAAATCGGCTAAGTCCTTTTTGGGATTCCTCTCTGGAGGGGTCCTAGAACTTCTCCCCGGAAGTCCCCCCCCGGAAATTTCCGGTGGTCCGGAAGTTCCGGCCTCCTGGCCGGAAATTCCGGCCCTGGAAATTTTCCGGTGGATTTTTGGCTAAGTCTTTTTTGGGTTTTCCTCTCGGGAGGGGTCCCGGAGGTTTTGGGCGGAAGTTCTCCCCGGAGATTTCCGGCCCACCGGAAGTTCCGGTACATAATACCGGAATTTCTGGCCCCTCGCTTTTCCAACGGCCAGATTTCCTGGAGGGGTATAAATACCCCTCCACCTACCTTGGTTCACTCAGCTCTTGCAACTCTCTCTCCTCCATTACAAGCAAAAGCTCAAATCGAAGAGCTCTCCCAATCACTCCACCCAAACTCGTTGATTTTTGGAGGATTGAAGGAGAAGGCCAAGATCTACATCTTCACCAACCGGTTTTTCATTTCCCCCTCATTTGCTTGAGGGATTCGTGCCTAGGGTTTCCATTGGGAAAACCTAGGTGTTTGGTTGTACTCACTTCAATTGTTATTGTTTCAGTTGTTGTATTGTTTTGGGAGCCCCCGATTAAGTTGTGGGTGTGTGCCCCAAGAACATTGTAAGGGCTCCGGATTCCGCCTTGAAGGATTCCGATAGTGGAAGGTGAACCAAACCCTTGGGTGCGGTTCATCGGAGAATAGGGTGAGGCCTTTGTGGCATCTTGAGTAGGCCTCTTGTGGCGAGCTCACACCCCTCCAACGAGACGTACTCCCTTAACAAGGAGGAACTCGGGAATACATCCTTGTCTCCGCGTGCTTCTACTTTCGGTTATCTCTATCCCTTAGTTGTCTTTTCTTATATCGTGGTTTCTTGCCTAGTCGTAGTTGCTTGCTTGCCATATAGGTAAATTCACCATAGTTGCATATCTAGAGAATTTACCTTTGTGTCAAGCCTAAAATCGAAAAAGCATTAAAATTTGGTGTAGCACCTATTCACCCCCCCCCCCCCCCCCCCCCCCCCCTCTAGGTGCCCATACGATCCTTTCACACGTCTAATTTGAAGCATAGTCCACTTTACTTTTGATAAACCACCTCTGACCAATGTTACTAATATGTTTGTTAACTGGTTAATGGGCTAGATTAGAAAGCTAAAGTTTGAATTTGTGTTGGGTTTACGTTTTAGTATGAACTTTGTGGAATTTCAATGATGTGGTGTTTAACAATGTGGGAGTTGCGCATTTTGCATGTTATGCACAAAGATGCTCAGTGGATTCACATATGGCCCTTCCTCCTTCCTGGACCAACGGGGACATATGGATTTTGGATGCACCGAACTGATGGCGCGGTTGTTCGGGCTACCTTCAGTAAAGGTGTCTGGCAGCATTTTAATAGATAATAACATGTGTAGAGGTCTTGTTTATCTACTTTCCACTGGTTTATCCATTCTTCCTTTGAGTGATCCTTGAGTTGTGAATTTTAAATTTCATGAATATTACAAAAAAGATGGTTGTGTGCATCGTTTCGATTCAGTAGTCGTGGAGTGTCCCCTTTCTAGAAAAAAATATCTTCTTAAAAACACCGGTTAGCATTATCCTATAATAGTAAATACCCGTGGGTTGCAATGGGAAAGAGAAATAAATTCAATGAAAATCTGGATCTGCCCAAAATTTGCCCCCAAAATCGATGACCAACGTGTTATGCTGCCAATGGAAGTTACACGAAAGTGTCAAATTTGAAGGAAAATACTAGGGTGAACATGGTGGCATATGCACCTGGTTCGGAAATACATTTTTCCAACGTTTAAAAATTCTGAAACAAAGTTCGTATGTACATCTGCACATTTCCATGTGTACGTAGAAAGTTTCGCAAAGAAATGACTTTTTACTTGGCCTGCATAAAAAAGACAAAAATACGTCACATATATACTGCTATATAGTACTGAAATTTTCTCTTTTTAACGGAGTCAAAGTAAATAATAATTTCGGCACGAAACTCATGTGCAGGGCACATGTTTTGCATCACCTATTCATGGAAATTTTGTTTCAAATTTTTTGGACAAGTTTTTGACAGATTTTTGACATTTCAAATAGGAGGGTGCATATGCCCCCATGTTCACTATATATCACTCTCCAAATTTGAATCTCTATATGTCAACGATAGAGAGGTCTCTAAACAACGTGTCTTTGATTTGCACTAACATTCCAATGGACTCTCCAATTCTCACCCTTCGAATTTAATCAATATGTATTTGTTGATTTCTTGTAATTATCAAAAGATACACCATCATTTTCCAAAAACACCACCAACTATTTAGATTTGTGTCAAGCTGTCCTTTTCACTTTAAGGGATGTACAGAGTACTTTATATTTATTCCATATGCTATTTGCCAGCGCATTTTTCTTATACAGCTTTCAGTCAAATTTTCAAGATGCAATTATGGTCCTAATTTGCCATATTTTCAATCAGCAAAGCATCCATACTGAATCGATTAATTTGTCAGATTCCATCAACAAAGCATCCGAGCTTCACTGGATAACTACCAATATTTACCAGCACACACATATAAAGTATCTAGATGGTGCTCGTCACAGCAGTCTCGATGCTGCTTGGATGCCGCGGTGCGTCTCCTTTCTAGAAAAATATCCTCTTAAAAAACACCGGTTAGCATTATCCTATACATATTGGCAGTCCATGTGTGTGGCTAGTTCTAGCTCATGTGAAGTGGCAGCAAAGCGAAATGATTTGACACAACAATAATTATTACCTCAGTGAATAAGAAAAATCCAGGATTCATCAATCAATCAACTTGGATTTGACCAATAGATAGGTCGAGTTGTACCAATAGATAGGTCGAGTTGTACTGATCTTCGCGCTACAGACAAATAAACTCAACTATCCACACCAATTTATTAATTCACAAGCCAACAACAAAAACCACACTTACCCTCCATAATATTTTAGAAAAGACCAGCACTTTTGTCGCTACCTAAATACGTAGTACCATAGGTGCATGATTCATGAACATCTGGGGCCGACCATCTAGAATTCCAGTCACGCCGTTAGAGACGGACAAGATGCATCCATAGAAACATAATCCAAAATAAGATACTGAAACAAGATTGTACGTACATTCAAGAATAATTTTGTTGTGTCCGACCGGTGCTGCATCCATCAATTAATTGTTGGTGATCGATACTTTGATCAATTTCATAGTGGATATATATGCATCGATAAATCATATTCGGTTACATATGGATATAGTTCACCTGTCTAATCAACTAAAGGAAAAATGTACCAGAACCGATGGGTTAATCGCGAATGAAACACACATGCTTTGACACGTCTGGCCAGGTGGATTGGCGCATGCATGCATTCATCCATCTAAGGTCACTTTGATGTGAACCAACTACATGCTCTGCTGGTAGACGTGATGGATCACATTGTTGATTGAAGACAAAGTGCGTCTTCGATCTTGACAAGGGCAACTTCGAAAGAAACAAAAACATAGGCTTGGCGGTTAGTGCTAGGAAAGAGTAAATTGAACGTGTTGGCTCACTTTAGTTATTGTATTTAGAAAAGTTAAATTACGACCATTAGTTGCTAACTGGATTCGATATGGGAAATGCAGATGCTATGCATGTACACACTGACTGGTATAATCTAAATCTTTACGCGTGGTGAATGACCCGCCTCCTGAGGTCATTCCTGCCGCGAGGATTCCATCCATTGGATGTCCGTATGCAATCGATCTGAATCGTCAATGGAGGCTGCTTAACAGTATTTTTGTTACCATGAACGGCATCTGTTCCGTCTTTTGAGTGGGCCCACTGTTGATTTCGGCCCACACGGCAGCAGCTGCGTCATTCCACGGTGAAAAGAAGGAAACTCCCGGATTTCACTGTCCGTTGACCTAGCCGTGTCTTCTCCTCCACCCCAATCACCCCGCCATTGCTGATTGCGGTGGACTCCAGGGAGCAGTGCAGGGAGCCACCCCGGAGGTCTTCATTTCTTCCCCGCTCCATCCTCTCCGTCCCCATAACTGGCGGCGACGGCGGCGAATCTGACGGCGGTGCAGCGGCGCGCTGAGCAGATGGTGGAGAGGAAGATGAGCGGGCACAGCACCTCCGAAGACGCCGCTCACTCTCGCCGCCGAGTAGGGCCTCTTCCCCCCTGACCGCCTTCTCATCTTAACCATTGCCCCTTCTTTATTTTTTGTTTGATTTACCGATTTGCTACAGCTGGCTACTAGACCTTGATGTGAACAACTGATGGGGAACACAAAGTAAGAACTTGATGTTAGCATAGAACTACCACTTTTCGGCTCAAAATTCGAATAACTACCACTTTTCGTTTGAATCGCAAGAAACTACCACATTGAGGTTGGTTTTTTCGCAAATAGCACTGATCGGTGATTTACGGCGAATTGACACCGAATCCGACAGGCGGGACCCACTGTCAGTGCTGACGTGGCACCCCGCGTCGGCCGACCGGCACGGCCGTTGATGGCCGTTAACGGCGCCGTGTGGTGGCCCCATTCTTCTTCGGTTGACCTGGAGTGCGGGCGGGCGTTCCTCTCCCTCTCACTTACCTCTCCACTTGTTAGAACCGCCGCCTCGGACCGCCGCCGATTCGCCGCCGGGCTGTACTTCCGCATCCGTCCGCCCGCCCGCCGCCGCCATGCCTAGCTGGGACGACGGAGACGGCTCGAGCTCAAGCTGGTTGGGGGTAAGTTCCTTTCCCGATTTTAGGGTTAGGGTTTCGTTCTTGATTTGGGGATTTCGTATTCTGCTCGTTTTGGTGTGTAATATGCGCCGTTCTTTGTCATCCTGCTCGTAAAGGATACCGTGGAGAAGGATTATGCTCCAGATACGTGCGAGGACCCCAATTTCCACGGGCTGGCGGTCGGTTGCCCCCTTTTGTGTCGCGGGCACAACCTCGAGCCGCAGAGGTGTGTTGCATTCGAAGGGACGAACACGGGCCGTAGATTCTACATGTGTTCAGTCGAAAACGTAAGTACAAATGGTAGATTTGAATACCTATCTAGTTGACATGCTGCTAGCACTAGGTTTGGAATCTGCAGTACCTATCGAGTTGAAATGCTCAACATAGATGAATTAAGTGTTCTAGGTATATTGATTGCTTGATAACCTAGATATATTAGTTGACATAGCGTAATGCAGAAATGTAGGTAGGATGAATTCATAATGTTGGTCCTATTTATCTTATTTATATTGTTGTCAATTAGATGAATTCATATGTGATATGGTAATTAAATATTTGTAGGAAGTGAACAATTGTGGATTTGTGGCATGGGTAGATGAGGAGTGGCCAATAACACTGAAGAGTTCACTGTACAGACTATGGGGAATGTACAATGACAGCAATTCTGGTAGGATTGATGACCAGATACAGCATGGCAAGTTGATGCAGGAGCTATCTTCTGAGAAGAAGAAAATAGAGAAGAAATACTCAAGTCTAATGGATGATGTCAGCAGATTCATTGATGTGAATGTGCAGAAAACTATGAAGGAGAATTATGAGAAGATTATGTCTGGTGAAGTGGATGATTTGAAGGAGATGAAGAATAGAGTCAAAGAGGTAAACAGTGAGTTGAGTGAGCTGAAGCAGGTGCACAAATCTCAAGCAGAAGTTATGAAGGCCAATAAGCAAAAATGGGATGAAGAAAAAGAAGAACTGAAGCAGGAAAAGAAAAAACTTGAGTATGCTATGTTTGATCTGTTCAATGCTAGTAATGACAACAAGAGGAAGCTGAAGAAAATTAAGGAAATCTTAGATGAGTGATTTCTGTTGTTTTCATCATGAATGACATGTGTTGAATTTGTATTGTTTGTTGAACTAGTACTGAATTTGAACAAGTAGAAGTGTGTCTATTTCTCTATTGTTGAACTTGTACTGAATTTGAACAAGTAGAAGTGTCTGTTTCTGTTGTTGAACCAGTACTGATTGTGTATTGTTTGTTAATGTTTAATTAAGTGACAGCACAAATGTTTAGGAGTAGGACAAATGTGAGAGTACCTTGTGCAGGATTAAGAGGGGAATTAGTTCATGGATAATGATGAATAAAGGTCGTCGATGACCCCGAGGGTTCTCGACAATCCTAATGTAATGGTTTTGAAATGATGAGAAAAGGTCGTCGATGACCCCGAGGGTTCTCGACAACCCTAATGTAATGGTTTGAAATGATGAGAAAAGGTCGTCGATGACCCCGAGGGTTCTCGACAATCCTAATGTAATGGTTTTGAAATGATGAGAAAAGGTCGTCGATGACCCCGAGGGTTCTCGACAACCCTAATGTAATGGTTTTGAAATGATGAGAAAAGGTCGTCGATGACCCCGAGGGTTCTCGACAACCCTAATGTAATGGTTAGGAATGATGAGAAAAGGTCGTCGATGACCCCGAGGGTTCTCGACAACCCATATGTAATGGTTTGAAATGATGAGAAAAGGTCGTCGATGACCCCGAGGGTTCTCGACAACCCATATGTAATGGTTAGGAATGATGAGAAAAGGTCGTCGATGACCCCGAGGGTTCTCGACAACCCATATGTAATATTATAAGCTTAACATAGAGGGCAGTGTTCACCTAAATTTACATCTCTTAGATCACATGTTCTGCCACAAGTTCTCTGTGCTGTGTTAATACCTATCACAGTTAGCGACTTAGCGTTGATTTTTCGAGCATGTATATATAGCTATTTGCATTTTTGCCCCATATCTTAAAGGTATATATGCCTTATGCATAGAAAGAGATGAACCAGCAATATTAGGGATGGCGCTCTCATGAAACTAATAATTCTGATCAATGTGAGTGATAGACTGACAACTAGGATTTAAAATATAACTAATAGTTCTGGATTAAAGCTATGGACTATAGTAACAGGTAGTAACTCAATCTATTTGACATTAAACAAATAGTTTGTTTATGCTTAAGTTCCATTACACATCCCTTGTCTCAATTGCAGGGTCTACTAAGAGAATGCCAATCTGCACTATTTTCATTTATCTTTTCCTGGAGGTACTTACGTATATTAGTTTTTTGGAGTCTGTTCTTATGATGATGCCTATCTGTGCGCACGATCATTTTTTTTTCTAATTGCTGCCACTAGGGCTGTTACCTCAGTCGTTGTTTGACCTTTGATGGATTCCTGATGGTGTATCTGCTACCAATATTTGGTGTTGTAGGATTTGATTATGCTGTAATATCCCAGTGGTTCCTTCAAACTATATAGTCATTGAACTGCTACCACTATAGGATTGAATTTTGATGATGAAACTTAAGGCAAGAAGAGTAGTCCTGGATGTATCCAGTTCGTCCTGTTGTGATGTGCAGATCTTCAGCGTACTGATCTTTTCAGATTCAAAAACCATTTCTTGTAGCAAAACAAAGTTTGATCATTCACGATGGGTTATCTGGTATATCATAAGTATCTGTATTTACAAACACTCCATTGCTCTCCCACCTTGTAGCAACTTATTTTGGCAAATAAGACTACCTGATGTGTTTGTCTTCTTGATAATTGTGTTATTCGGAACATAGTTACCACATTTCTTTAAGCAAAAGAAGTTTCCACTTCTTGCGGCAGCGTGAAGGGTTTAATCCTTATCAGATTTTACCCGGCAACATAATTTAACAGAATATCTATCAGATTTTGAAAGAAATGGTGCGGTGGGTGGTCTGGATGTTGTGTCAACACCACTATTTATCCACTCACATCAATCCCACTCCTCATATACTGCATACTGCCGGCTGTTTGTCTTCTCACTGGGAAGTTCATCATCCCACAGGTGAAACTCCGCTCATTCTTACTCTTGTGTCGACAAAACTATGAAAATGCTTATGCTGACTATATGTCGGAATGTGCAGATTAGCAACATTGCGAGTATTTGGTTTATCTCCCTCTTCATTTCAATCTTTGCCACTGGTATCCTTGAGATGAGGTGGAGTGGTGTTGGCATCGACGAGTGGTGGAGGAATGAACAGTTCTGGGTCATCGGAGGCATTTCTGCACATCTCTTTGCGGTCTTCCAGGGTCTCCTGAAGGTACTTGCTGGTATAGACACCAGCTTCACAGTCACTTCAAAGGCATCTGATGAAGATAATGATTTCGCTGAGCTCTACATGTTCAAGTGGACAACTCTCCTGATCCCACCAACTACTATTTTAATCATCAACATGGTTGGTATCGTGGCTGGTACCTCCTACGCGATCAACAGCGGTTACCAGTCATGGGGCCCGCTCTTCGGGAAGCTCTTCTTCGCTTTCTGGGTGATTATCCACCTGTACCCATTCCTCAAAGGGCTTATGGGCCGGCAGAACCGCACGCCGACCATCGTTATCGTCTGGGCCATCCTCCTCGCATCCATCTTCTCGTTGCTGTGGGTTCGTATCGATCCGTTCACCACACGAGTAAAAGGCCCAGATGCCAAAATATGTGGCATCAACTGCTAGGAGAGTGGAAGATATTAGGAACATAATTGCCACCCATTCGGTTGTAAGATATTAGTGCGTGATTCTGTCTGTGTTTAGAATGTTAATATGTGGTATCGTCGTATCAAATGAATGCTCTTTGGACTCTGGAGCATCGACCACATAGCATGAAGCTATGTTGAGTACTATCTATATATATTTGGAGCCTTGATTCAGAACAATCGTGCTGACTATGTTCCAGTAGCGAGAGTAAAGAAGGCAAGATCATAACGTGCTCAGAACAAGTTTATTAGATGATCGACAATCAGTGACATTGTTCCTAGGACCAGCAAGATCAAGTTGAATTTGATATAAATATGAAATGTCACGGCATGAGCCAGGGGCGAAGCTCCCCATAGGGCAAGGTAGGGAAGCCGCCCTACCTTGATTTTTCGCGAAATCATTGTTATGTATATGTTTTTTCTGAATATTTTGAGTGGTCGAACGTTAAAAACGGATATCGTATGAGAAAGTTATGCTTATTTTAATAAAAACTGTGCAAAATCGATTCCGGACTAAAAATAAGGACAAGATCTAGCCTAATCAGAAATCAACACTTTCTATTGAAAGGTGTCAATTGCGTAGAAAATGACATCACAATTCTAAGTACGGATGAAATGATAACAAATACATGAAAACAAGAAAAGGGGGGAGAGTGAAGGTCACTATATAGTAGAAACCTTATACTATATTGCCATAGCCTTTATTATTACCAATTTTAAAAAATTGTTTAATTGATTTATCTTAAGAGGTTTTTGGAATTCTATTGTCTTGATGACTATAGAAACTCGTTTTATAGATTTAATGTGAATAACCTTGCTCGTATTACAAAGATTTGATGATGATCTAAATTGAGTAGGGGCCTATCAAAAGTATTTATCGAGAAAATAATGATAGATTTTCCATTGGTATGTCTTAGATTTTACTTATAGTGAAAGATGTTTATATTTCTATATACTAAATGATTATGAATCATATATAGTGTCTTGATTTTATTTCAGTATATGCATAATTTTTTTGAGTTCGCCCTACCTCAAAACTTTTTCGTCCTTCGCCACTGGCATGAGCTGAGATGTTGATTGAGGTTTCTATTCCATTTGATGTTCATGATATAGCAAGTTAGGTTAGAACAACCTTTTGGAAGTATGTAGTCTAAAGATTTTTTTTTTAAGAAAAGACATTCACATTGTCATCGGATTAGATAGAATAGATGTTTTAATTACAAGTGCATTCTCATAACGTGCCAACTGATAGAAAGACAAAAAACACACGCGCACCCCAAAACTATGTGTCTCTTGGACCTTGCGTGTCTGGGTACGCGCGCTGCGCTATCTTCTTCACCAAGGTCGCCACGGCGTCGGGCACGGGCAGGAGTGTGAATAGTAGTCTAAAGTTTGTTAGGTTAGAAATAACCTTTTAGAAATATCTTTGTTAGTGCATTGTTGGAGTAGTGTAAATATGAAACAGTCCACGTATTTATCGAATAGGAAGGTACTCATAGGACCTACAGGTTTAGATCTATGTGTTTTGTAAAATGTTCAAAAACCTAAAGTGTTAATCACGGTAGTGGCTTAGATGAAAACGCCTGCAATTCTATCACGCCGGTCACGTTATGCCAAAACGAAATGTCGCCGGCGAGGCGAAGCTCGCATATCCGTCTAGTGTACAATTTAATTGTGATTCTTGCCCGTCACAGGCCGCCAACCGCCGCCATCGATTCCACCTCCTTTGCCGGCGAGCCCATCGAGAGTGGGACAAGATTTGAGAAGTCAGGCGGCTGGTGTCGGAGGAAGGAGATGTTGACTTTTTGAATTTTTTATTGCTAGATTTTTTTAATTCGGATGACAAGTGGGCCTTCTTTGTTAGAGAGCAACGAATTATTTAATTTAGAAATTAATTTTTTTTAGGAGCCAAACAGGTCTAGGGTCCAAAATAGATCGGGATTGACAAGTTCAGAGTGCCAATTTGGGGGATTCAAAGTTAAGGGCTTCATATCGCTTTCATCTACAAGTTCAAGATTTGTTTTGGATTTTTTTCTTTAGAAAAGTGTAAATTACGACTATTAGTTGCTAACTGAATTCGATATGGGAAATGCAGATGCTATGCATGTACACACTGACTGGTGACTGGTATGTACAATTTAATTGTGATCAGAATGTGAAGAGGAAGGAGGCCACTGTGATCCAGAGAGGTAGAGGGAGAAGAGAAGGGGGAGACCCACATGAGAGAAGAGAAAAAGAAAAAGGGAAGAAAAGAAGAAAAGAAAAAGGATAAAAAGAGGGAGCCTGAAAGTGGGACCGGAACCTAACGGCGTGAACTGCCCGCAGTCTCCCATTTGCCACCTAAGCCTGACAGTGGGCCAGGTTGGTCAGAAAACGTGTTAAAACGACAATTAGTGCTATATGTCAACAACCAGCCCCAATATTGTTAGTTTTCAGACAAATTATGCAACGTTGGTAGTTTCCTGACACCGCCGCCCCAAATGTGGTAGTTTTTTGTCATTTTCTCTCCAGAGAGGTAGAGGGAGGAAAAGTAATGTGGCAGAAAAAAGTCGAAGAGGTCGAATGTGTGATCAAATATATGAAGAATGAAAGGAAAGAAATGCATAGAGGAGATGAGAGGAAGATACAAGAAGGAGCTACGATTTGTACAACAAGGGAAAATTAAAATGCCATGAACACCGTAATAAAACTATGATTGTGTGATCGTCCTTAAGAAAACACCGGTTAGCATTATCCTGTACATATTGGCAGTCCATGTGTGTGGCCAGTTCTGGCTCATGCGTAGTAGCAGCAAAGCGAAATGATTAGACACAACAATAATTCTTACCTCAATCAATAAGAAAAGCCAGGGTTCATCGATCAATCAACATGGCTTTGACGAATTGAGACGTCGAGTTGGAAAGCTCTTCACGAATTGAGACGTCGAGTTGCGCACCAATTACCAAGAGAAGGCTGTAAGAATAAAGTTTGTAATAGCTGGAATGTTTCTTTCCCTGAATTTGTAATGAACGCTATGGCTTTTGACTTTGGAGGTTAATTAATAAAGATGCAGCCTATTTGATCTCAAAAAAAAAAAAAAGACAGGTCATCGAGAACCAAAATAATTTGCCTCTATCTCTGGTCAGCTCATATCCACTGATATGCCTGTGCCCGCCGAGAAATTTATACCGCCAAACATAGATGAATCAAATAAGATAGAGATTTAATCATGCCCCTCTTGAGATGGTGTTTAGTTTTCCGCCAGTATTTCCCTACCGGTCTTCCCCTATAAAATACACGGACGTACCGAGCTCCTGATTATTTTCCGACGAATTCTGTCGTTTAGGCCCCGCTTGGTTTGCCGGTTGATTTTCCGCTCCGTAATTCTCTACCGGTCCTGGCTTGTAAAATATATGGACCATCTTAGGTCCGTATTTTTTTTGACACTTTCCGGCCCGAATCCGACAATCCAAACGAGCCCTTAGAGGAAAAAAAACGACCATCCAATCGGGGCCTCAATGAATTAAGCCGGCCATGAAATGCATGACGCGCGTGTTGCTTCCAAAACCTGCAATGGACAGAGATCGACGACAAACAGTGGATGGACACAAGAATTTCCGGCGCACCAACGTCCGCACTGACGGATTTCTGATTACTCGAGCACCAACTCGATGGAGCAATGGAGTACAGGGGGTGAGCTTTTATAGCCGCTTGTCATGTCTCTGAGATGAGAGCACGACAGATTCGGCGGGATACAGTGGATTACCACGATTTGGAGGAAGAATCGGACGATTTGGAGGACGAATTGAGACGTCGAGTTGGAAAGCTCTTCACGCTAAAAGACAAATAAACTCAACTATCCACTCAAATTTGTTAATTCCACAAACCAGCAACAAAAACCACTTCCCTCCATAACATTTCAGAAAAGACCACCACTTCCCTCGCGTGTCGGATCTGGAGAGGGTTGAGCTGCTAGCCTGCCGCCGGCCGGGCTGTTCAACTGGCAAGTGAAAGGGGTGTGTGAGGAAGCTGGTTCTGGAGACGGATTGTGCTGCTGTGGTGAGTAAATTGAAGAGCGTGGAGATGGATCGCTCGGGCCATGGCCCCCCTGGTCGAAGAGATCAAGTCGCTCCTTGGAGCATTCGAGAAAACTTCGGTCAAACACGTGCGCCGTTCTGACAACGGAGTTGCGCACCAATTAGCAAGAGAAGGCTGCAAGAATAAAGTTTGTAATAGCTGGAATGTTTCTTTCCCTCAATTTATAATGAACGCTATGGCTTTTGACTTTGGAGGTTAACTAGTGGAATTTGGTGCGGCGGCACGCCGCACCCTTGATGAGAAATCGGAATATTAGTTTAGTTTCTATTTATTGTGGGAGTAAAATGTTTTTTTGTTGAGTAATTGCATAAGGTATTGTTTGAAATGGAGGTTATGGTGCTTAATTGTTAAAACGGAGTGGAAACATTAAAACAACAGAAATAGCATTTAGGTAAGTGATTTAATAAACGTTTAAATAAATCAGTCCTTACAATTAGTGTTCCAACTTGTTGAATTCTTGCAAAGACAAACGAATATTTTTACTGATTAAGAACGAATTACAATGTCTTTACAACTTTATTACAACAAATTGAAATTCAAAAAGGGAATTTACAATTGTTTCCTAAACTAAAATGTCTTGTATTCATATTTCTTATTCTTGATAATCATTCTAATATTGTTTTTACTGCAAAGCAAAAGAAAAGCAAAAAACAAAAGAAAACAAATAAAAAGATGGGTTTAGGATTAGTATTACTCTCAGTCTAGCAATAAGATGTATTGCTATTTGCATCATTGAGTTTAATTAGGCGTCTAAGTAGTATAGTATCTGTTCTTAAATCAGCACCTTTAGCCTCAAGACATCCTTATTGGTTGGATTGTCACACAAATCCACTCGGCATGCGAAAGAAATGTATACAAACAGCACAACACCACCACCATAGTTGATAAGAGGTTGATGCTTTATTTCTCTAGCAAAATGAACTGCTAGTTACACATGGAGTAGGGTGGTGTATATTTCCCTCAGATAGGCATAGAAGTGCTATGCTAGTTCATCACAGGGATTTAAAATGAAGCACATCACCTGTTCTAAATAAATTTTGGGCCTCTGCCCGTGCATCATAGGCAGGGGAGGTAAGTCCACAAATCTGAGCAAAGGCACATAAGCAATTGCTGGTTGTTCACATCTGTTGGTAGCATAGGTCCAGCGCATGGATTGCTGGGCACAAATTCCACAGGGAAAAGCACCTCAAGCACAAGCCAGTGAACCAGAAAACTGGATTAGCTAAGTATGAATACTTTTGTTCATCAACAGAAGCATAGGAGAGCATTAAAAAATTCCTTAGCTAAATTTATTAGCTTGCCTCTGTGTAACTCAAATAGAGGCATCACAGCATGCATAGCTGAAATTATTTAGTTGTAGAAATCATTTCACAGTTGCATAGAGCAGATCACAGTCGAGTTTAATTAGGCGTCTAAGTAGTATAGTATCTGTTCTTAGATCACCACCTTTAGCCTCAGAACACCCTCATTGGCTGGATTGTCACACAAATCCACTCGGCATGCGAAAGAAATGTATACAAACAGCACAACACCACCACCACCATACCTGATAAGAGGTTGATGCTTTATTTCTCTACCAAAATGAACTGCTAGTTATACATGGAGTAGGGTGGTGTATATTTCTCTCAGATAGGCATAGAAGTGCTATGCTAGAACAGTGCACGGAGCGCGGAGAGGCTGGGATTTAAAATCAAGCACATCACCTGTTCTAAATAAATTTGGGCCTCAGCCTGTGCATCATAGGCAGGGGAGGTAAATCCACAAATCTGAGCAAAGGCACATAAGCAGTTGTTGCTTGTTCAGATCTGTTGGTAGCACAGGTCCAGCACATGGATTGCTGGGCACAAATTCCACAGAGAAAAGCACCTCAAGCACAAGCCAGTGAACCAGGAATCTGGATTAGGTAAGTATGAATACTTTTGTTCATCAACAGAAGCACAGGAGAGCATAAAAAATTCGTTAGCTAAATTTATTAGCTTGCCTCTGTGTAACTCAAATAGAGGCATCACAGCATGCATAGCTGAAATTATTTAGTTGTAGAAATCATTTCACAGTTGCATAGAGCAGATCACAATCGAGTTTATGTTCTTAGATCACCACCTTTAGCCTCAGAACACCCTCATTGGTTGGATTGTCACACAAATCCACTCGGCATGCGAAAGAAATGTATACAAACAGCACAACACCACCACCACCATACCTTTTTTTAGAAATGGGGAGTTACCCCAGCCTCTGCATCGAAAAGATGCATACGGCTTTTTTATTATTTATTCAACAAAAACTGGCAAAAAGCCTTACAACAATCAAACAAACCGAAGCCGCCAAACCTGGTGATAAAACACCGCCTACTCGCACAACGATAGAAAACAAACGGGGCCTTGTTCCCCGATCATAACCATCGCCGGCTCAACGGCTAAATCCAAATACATTGCCTTGTGCACATGCTTGGGAAGGAGCCACCGCCATCTTCCACGAACCCATCTCCGGAGTGTAGATCGAAGCCAAGACCCATGCCAGGCCTGCTGCCGACGCCGCCACAGCGACAAACAGTGCCACCACCCTACGCGTGTCCATCATCCCATGTCCGTCGCCGAGGCTCCGCTGCACCACGCCGCCGAGACACGCCGTCATCGATGCGGTAGATACAACACCGCTCCACCATAGATACCATCCACTGGTCCCTCGGACCGATGCACGCCTCCAAAAATGATGCCCCCAAGGGGGGTACGACACAGGAGCGCCGCCATCATTCGATCGACAGATCAAGGGTTTCCCCCAGAGGCTGCGGAGAGACGTCTGGAGCTTCTCCACGACGATGCCTTCAAGAAGGAGACGACAGCGAAAGAGCCGCCATCGCCGGCTTTGGCAACTAGCCGACATCAGGGCCTTCACCCGGATTTGCTCCTCGAACCTCCATCTGGCATCATGTGCACCGGACCGCCACCTTCAGAGAACTCGACTCTGGCCGGAAAAAGCCAGACGCATCAGCCAGCAGAACCGGATCACTGGAGCTTGCCGCCTTGTAGCCATGGCGCCCGCGGCGATCGACATCGCCAAGACGAGCGTCACCTAGACTTCATAGGCTGGAGCACGAAGAACTCCACAGCCGCACCGCCAGCCTCTGGACGGATGAAACGCGCCGCCCGACGCGCCGATCTGCCTTGCGCGGAACCGCGCCGCCAAAGCCACGTCGATCCGCCTCGAGCCGATCCGCTCCGTCGGTGCTGCACTCCTCCGATCCACGCCGCCGGGTGCGGCGCCGAACCACCGAGAAGCGCCGCCGGTGCCGATCCGTCGACGCGAGAGCCCGCACCACCACCATACCTGATAAGAGGTTGATGCTTTATTTCTCTAGCAAAATGAACTGCTAGTTACACATGGAGTAGGGTGGTGTATATTTCCCTCAGATAGGCATAGAAGTGCTATGCTAGTTCATCACAGGGATTTTAAATCAATCACATCATCTGTTCTAAATAAATTTGGGCCTGAGCCCTGTGCATCATAGGCAGGGGAGGTAAATCCACAAATCTGAGCAAAGGCACATAAGCAGTTGTTGCTTTTTCACATCTGTTGGTAGCACAGGTCCAGCACATGGATTGTTGGGCACAAATTCCACAGGGAAAAGCACCTCAAGCACAAGCTAGTGAACCAGGAAACTGAATTAGGTAAGTATGAATACTTTTGTTCATCAACAGAAGCACAGGAAAGCATAAAAAAATCCTTAGCTAGTTTCTGTGTAACTTAAATAGAGGCATAGCTATAGAAATCATTTCACACTTGCATAGAGCAGATCACA
Organism: Puccinellia tenuiflora; assembly: GCA_012064385.1. NCBI lineage: Eukaryota > Viridiplantae > Streptophyta > Magnoliopsida > Poales > Poaceae > Puccinellia > Puccinellia tenuiflora. Next base: position 158,448 of record QRDG01000528.1, read on the forward strand.
GTAGAGCACATCCAGTGTTCATCACAGGAGCAGCAGAGGAACTCAACACTTAATAACAGAAATCCTAAAGTCAGAACTAAGTATCCATCATCACAGAGGAAGACACGAAGGTCAGGGGGGAGAAGAAGAGATCTGAGGAGAGAGGGCTTACCAGCGCCCATGGCCATGGCTCGACGACGACGTGGCAGTGCCCGTGTGGCCAGAGGAGAAGGGGCCACGGGGAGGCGCTCTTCACCAACACTACCATGGCGGCACAGGAGGAGGATCCTGCACCCAACCATGGCGAAGCCGGAGCAGCACGAGCTCGGTAGAGCGATGAACACGGCCGAAACCTTAGTTCGGGTTGGGGTCGTGCGCGGCCGCAGCTGGAGAGGAAAGGCGAATCGCCGGGGTAGGGAGGCAGAGGATTGCGTGGCGCATTATTTGCGCCACAACACGGCTGTGGAGGTGCGCAGAGCTTGCCGTAATTAAGCGGCGATTGCGTCATGGCACGGCGGCGGAGGTGGACGAAACTCGCCGGATTGAAGGGGAGACGGCGGAGGCGGCCGACCTTGAGGTGTCGACGGCGCCAGTGAACAGCGGCGGCCCGGCCGGAGAAGGCCGAACACCGCGCCGTCCCCTGCCTGGCCGGATAGAGGGTAGGGAGGCAGGGATGGGGGTGGCCGGGTGAGACGGAGAAGCTCGCCGTCTTGGGTTCCGCACGGCCGCATCAGGCGAGGAGGAATGAATCGCCGGGGTAGGAATGGAGAGCACTGCGAGGTGCGTCGTTCGCGCCACAGCACGGCGGCGGAGGTGGCTGGACCTTGCCGGATTAAAGGCGCGACAGCGGCGGCGACCAGAGGCGCGGGAGCGAGAGCGAGAGGAGAGAGGGGAGTCGTCGCGGGAGAGAGAAAGGGGAGGAGAGGGATTATGCGGATAGTTTTGCAGAAAAGTCCATGTCTTTGTCGTAAATCACAATTACGTCCCTCGCCTCGCGTTTATGTGTACTGCAGGTTATATTTTCGGTTTTGAGAGGGGTTTCTTTGCAAAAGTGTCACGGACGCGTCCCTCGCGCCGTCGGATCGACGACGGACGGCCGGGAGCGCTCCGGAGGCCTCGAAACGTTCCGACTTTAAATATAGTATAGATAGATAGATATAAAGATGCAGCCTATTTGATCTCAAAAAAAGAAAAAAAAGACAGGTCACCGAGAACCAAAATAATTTGCCTAGGTTAATTCTATCTCTGGTCAGCTCATATCCACTGATATGCCTGTGCCCGCCGAGAATTTATACCGCCAAACATAAATGAATCAAATAAGATAGAGATTTAATCAGGCCCCTTTTGAGATGGTGTTTAGTTTTCCGCCAGTATTTCCCTACCGGTCTTCCCCTATAAAATACACGGACGTACCGAGCTCCTGATTATTTTCCGACGAATTCTGTCGTTTAGGCCCCGCTTGGTTTGCCGGTTGATTTTCCGCTCCGTAATTCTCTACCGGTCCTGGCTTGTAAAATATATGGACCATCTTAGGTCCGTATTTTTTTTGACACTTTCCGGCCCGAATCCGACAATCCAAACGAGCCCTTAGAGGAAAAAAAACGACCATCCAATCGGGGCCTCAATGAATTAAGCCGGCCATGAAATGCATGATGCGCGTGTTGCTTCCAAAACCTGCAATGGACAGAGATCGACGACAAACAGTGGATGGACACAAGAATTTCCGGCGCACCAACGTCCACACTGATGGATTTCTAATTACTCGAGCACCAACTCGATGAAGCAATGGAGTACAGGGGGTGAGTTTTTATAGCTGCTCTAGCGCGCACTCACGACGTCACGGCTGCGCACTGACGCGATCCACGCTCCCACCTCGCCATGATCCGCACGCCCTGGCTCGCGCACTCGCCGCGCTTTGACACAGGACAACGCGGCCTCCCTGGCGTGCTAGACCTGGTTTCTCCCCTATCTTCGCTAACCCCTAACGGAACGCACGCACACACTCACGCACACGCCATACCCGCCACGGACCTCGACCTGGTACACTGACACCTCGATCGCACGGCAATGGCGACATGGCTTATTGCTAACAGCGCGCGTGGATCTTTCAGTCCTGTCGTTAGAGACGGACAAGATGCATTCATAAACACTTAGTCCAAAACTACATACAAGAAACGATTGTACCTACACGCAAGAAGAAAATTGATTTGTCCGGCCGGTGGTGCATCCATCAATTATTTGTTTGGTGATTAATATTAACGTGGATATACACGCGCGCATCGATGAATCACGTCGATTATATATATATGGATATAAAGTTCATCTGTCAAATCAGCTAAAGATAAATGTAGAACCGGTGGGTTAATCACGGATGAAACAAGCAGGGTTTGATCGACCTGACCAGGTGGATTGGCGCATGCATTCATCCATTTAAGGCCACTTTGATGTGAACCAACTGGAAATCCAGCAGGGATAGTAGCTGCCTTTTCAAGGCTGGTACATGATGGATGGATCGATCGAGCCAGCTGCAAAATATTGGTAGTGCATTGTTGATTGAAGAGAAAATGCGCTTCGATATTTTTTTTAGGGAGTGCGCTTCGATCTTGACAAGAGCAAATTCGAAAGAAACAAAAAAATGTAGACTTGGCGGTTAGTGCTAGGAAAGAGTCAATCGAACATGTTCGCTTCGGGGTGTTTTGGCCCCGTTCCTTGTTCAAAAAAAAAAAATGTTAGCTAACTTTGGTTATTATATTTTGAAGAGTAAAATCCAGTTTTCACCCCATACTTTCACAATTTTGACGCTAATTACCCCATTTAAAATATTTTCAATCTAATTACCTCATTCCGTAAAATCGGTGTCAATATTTACCCCCTTTATTTTTTGAGCAATTTCGTAGTTGGTTCTAGCCATCAAGTAGAGGTGGCGTGCCACATACACTGTTTTCACGCACCATGGCACAACCCGGGGGATCGTCAGACATACCCGTTGAGACCCAACGTCGCTCCGGATGCTGCCCATCATGGCGACCCTGGCGGGGACTTCGTCAGCTGATCTACGTACATCAGAGCGAACACGGGCGCTGGGACACCAGCCTCAGCTAATCGACTGATCGCTCTCTAGTCTCAGTTGTCTTCCACCATGTAATTTTTCTGTAGTCACCCCCGCGCACGCTCGTCTTATGTGGACTATTGTGCCATGGCTGCACTGCACAGTCGTGCTCAATTCCGTTTCACTTCCATTTTCATGTTATTTTTTGAACACATTACAAGAAAACAACTCTGTAATGGATTGTCTCAGAATTGTCTGGGTGTGCATATTTTATACACGATAAAAGTTTGTAAAAAAATTAGAGGGGTAAAAATTGGCACAAATTTTACTAAATGCGGTAACTAGGATGAAAACTTCTTAAATGGGGTAATTACCATCAAAGTTGTGAAACTAGAGGGTAAAAACTAGAATTTACTCTATTTTGAAAAGCATAAGCAGTGAAGAAATTTTATAACCTAGCTAGGGTATTCCAAAACTGAAGTACTTCTATGCTTAGGCAATGAATACTACAGTATTAGAAAAAAGAGGTGTAAACCACTTTTTTGTACATTCAAAAATAGTTCAGTTTTTACTAATACCATCGTATATAATGTTAGAGCTTTTGCTAAAGCCAAACATGTCAAATTATTTGAAACCATGGTATTTTTAGAAATCGCAATATTCTTAGAATACTTTATAACACTTTGGTGCGAACCACCCTAAATTAGATCATTATTTGCTAACTGAATCTGATAGGGAAAGACGGACGGTAGACACCGATCATTGAAAGATATCCTCAATATTGTTGTAAGACGTACTTCTCTTGGCGGTGTCAAAAGAGTGGAAAAAAATGTTGTAGCATTTTAAACACCAATGCAGAAAAAAATATGGATAAGCAGCAAATCTCACGTAGACATTGCAAATACCAAGAAAACTCCCCATATGTATGCAGCATGGAGGTAAACACTTGTGCACGCCATAAAAAAAATTGCACCACGAAAGCAACATTTGCAACAAATGCTTACGCAATACTAGCAAATATGTTTAGAGTGAAAAAGCAAGTTAAAGATTTCCATACAAAAACTATGATGCTCTTTATGTGCCAAATTTTACTTTATTTCTCTGCTGTCTTTTTTCAAAAATCACTCGGCAGAATCGATCACGTCACCCGTCCGCCGTCAACCGTGGTTAGAATGCACACGTGTCGAGAAATGTCGCGAGTGCCTTTCTGTTTGGTGTGTATCTTGCCCAAAAAATACCACAATCCACGAATATGCCAAGTGCACTCAGCAAAGTTGTATTTTTGTTGAATGCTCGATAAAAAACATGGGGAAACCCGGCCGGCACTCAGTCGGCAAGTCAGCCGTTTACGGTAGTGTATTTGTTGTAAACAAAAAAAAATCTACTGGATGGTCCCATGCAGATCTCAAATGAAGAGATGTCATTTTGTGTGAAAAAGATATGCTCTTATTTGTGTGAAAAAATGAACAGATGTCATTTTGCATCATATTATTTTCACATGTCTCACAAATGAACTCATGTTTTTGCACTTGGAAAATAAAAAATGGGCATGTTTTCATGAAGCGAATACGATTTTTAAATTTGTATGTATATTGTTCCTATTTATCTTAATCCCACATACCCAAAATATGGATTTTTAACAAGTTTTAGTAATTATTTTATTTTCCTATTAGAGCTCTGAAAAGTGTAGATAACTTTTTGTTGAAAAAATAATTTAAAAACAAAAAATCTTCAAATTACAATTGTATAAGTGCATATTATTTTATTACAAGTTTTAGAGTAGTTGGTAATTTTAACAACCGTCCATCCGCTTAAATCTGACGGTGGAAAAATAGGAGCTACCGAAAACTACCAGAAGAAAAGTACCTGAAACTACCTGAAACTGTATTATTTTTTATCTGATATTAAAAGGGTATTTAGATAATTCATCCCACCTTCCATTCTATTTGCACGTATGACTTGATCCATACATTGTCGCCGCCGCCAGCGCCCATACTAGGGTTCATCCACCTTCAACCGATCGCACATCGCCATCGATCTTAGTCGTCGAGACTGCGGCTGCGGTTGCCAAACGCCGGTGGAAGTCTAGCCGCTGTTGTCCGCCAATTGCCGATCGTCGTCTCTCGCACTGTGGATACACGGCTCATACGTACTCCAACGTGAGACCTAAGGTATAGCCTACTCCAACGTCTCCACCTCTCCGGCAGCAGCTGGTCGCGGACGCCATGGACGGCCTTCAGCTTAGAAAAAAAACCTCCCCTCTGGAATTCCCCTTCAGCCGTCGTCGCTGTCCGCTCGCCGGCACGCCCAGCTCCGCCTGCGTGGCCTCCGCCAACACCGCCTCCGTGGCCTCCGTTGCCGCCGCCGCTGATGATGCAGTGCGCGCCTTGGAAGTTGGCCGTCACGCAGAACAGCACCAGACCCAGCGCGCGGAGCAGCCTCGCCTCGCCCCTCATAGCCGCGCTCTGAACAAGCGCCCGTGCCGTCCCGGTCGCCGTGCTCAACCTCTGCGCTGCCGCTCCCTGGCGCACACCGGCAGCGTCCTCCAAGAGGAGGAGTAGGAGCCTGTGTCGGCGCTCGACCTCTGGCTGGCGGCATCCTCCAGTTGCTGCTGCTGTTGTTGTGGTTGAATAAGCACTTCACTGGCTGCGTGTACATGCGTAGAATGAGCATATTGAAAAGAAAAATGTTCGTGTGTTTGCTTGAATGTTATGATTAAATGAGGGTCACTAGTAGAAAATGAGGCTTTGGGAAGGGGGCTGGAGAGCCATTAGTTCCGGTTGGAACACCACCCGGGACCAATGCCAGGCATTGGTCCCGGTTCGACCTGCCACGGCGGCGTGGGCCAATGGTCCCGGTTGGGCTAGGGGCATTAGTCCCGGTTCGGGCTACCAACCGGGACTAAAGCTCCGGCAGAGCATTAGTCCCGGTTGGTAGCCCGAACCGGGACTAATAGTTCCCTGCCTATAAAGCCGGCAGCCAGCTTCTACTCCTATATTTTTTTCTGCTAGGAGGTGTGAGAGGTGGGTGCTAGTTTGTTTTCCTTTTCTATGCACTAGAGGTGTTCGATGAAATGCCCGAGCCACATTTCAGTTCACACAAAATGATATGAGGTGCCCGAGCCACCCTTAGGCTTTGTCCTCTCTCTTTCCTCCGATCGATCGAGGTTAATTAGCAACCTAGTTTTGTCTTTTAATTTTATCTGTAATTGATACAAATTTTGCATGTGTCGATATACGGTGGTCATTTCAGTATTGAACATGTATTTTAATTGTATTTGATAAACTTAATTATATGATATGCAGATGGATGTACGGCGGCGATGGATGTACGGCGATCGACGCAGTTCCGATTTTCTTGCAGGCTTGCATAAATTTATCCATGTGGCTGAGACAAACAAAGAGGATGGTTTTATGCCTTGTCCATGTGTGGACTGTCGGAACATTAAGGAGCACTCTTCCTCGAAAACCCTTCAAGGCCACCTGCTTCGGAGAGGTTTCATGCCCAGCTATAATTGTTGGACCAAGCACGGAGAAAGAGGGGTTATGATGGAAGACGATGAAAAAGAAAATGATGATGAGAACTATCGTATGTTCTCTGAAGAATACGGTGATACTGCGATGGAAGACAATGAAGAAGAAGGAGGTGAAGAACAACGGACGCCAGATGAGCATGCTGATGGTCTTGGTCGGGTCATTTCCGATGTACAATGAGAATGCAATACAGAAAAGGAGAAGCTGAAGTTGGAGACCATGCTAGAGGATCACAAAAAGTTGTTGTACCCAAATTGCGAAGATGGCAGCACAAAGCTCGGTACCACACTGGAATTGCTGAAATGGAAGGCAGAGACTGGTTAATCTGACAAGGGATTTGAAAAGTTACTGAAAATAATGAAGCCGAAACTTCCAAAGGATAACGAACTGCCCGAGACTACGTACGAAGCAAAGAAGGCTATATGTCCTCTAGGATTAGATGTGCAGAAGATACATGCATGCATTAATGACTGCATCCTTTACCGCGGCGAGGAGTACGAGAATTTGGATGCATGTCCGGTATGCAATGCACTGCGATACAAGATCAAACAAGATGATCCTGGTGATGTTGAGGGCGATGACGAGCCCGTCAGGAAGAAGATTTCTGCTAAGGTTATGTGGTATGCTCCTATAATACCACGGTTGAAACGTCTGTTCAGAAACAAAGAGCATGCCAGGTTGTTGCGATGGCACAAAGAAGAGCGTAAGAAAGACGGGAAGTTGAGACACCCCGCCGATGGGTCTCAATGGAGAAAAATCGAGAGAGAGTTTCCGGACTTTGCAAGTGACGCAAGGAACTTATGGTTTGGTCTAAGTACAGACGGTATGAATCCTTTTGGGGAGCAGAGCTGCAGTCACAGCGCCTGGCCCGTGACTCTATGTATCTACAACCTTCCTCCTTGGTTGTGCATGAAGCGGAAGTTCATTATGATGCCAGTTCTCATCCAAGGCCCGAAGCAACCCGGCAACGACATTGATGTGTACCTAAGGCCATTAGTTGATGAACTTTTGCAGTTGTGCGCCATACCAGGTGTACGTGTGTGGGATGAGCACAAACAGATGGAATTTGACCTACGAACGTTGCTGTTCGTAACCATCAATGATTGGCCTGCTCTTAGTAATATTTCAGGATAGTCAAACAAGGGATATAACGCATGCACGCACTGTTTAGATAAGACTAAAGGTACATATTTGGAAAAATGTAAAAAGGTCGTGTACCTGGGATGTCGTCAATTTCTTCCAGGCAGTCACCCCGTAAAAAAGAAAGGCAAGCATTTCAATGGTGAGGCAGATCACCGGAAGAAGCCTAACCTCCCTGATGTTGATGTTATATTTGGTATGGTCAACGACATAGAAGTAATCTTTGGAAAGGGTCCTGACGGTCAATCTGTTCCGAAAGACGTCACTACCGGACACGCGCCCATATGGAAGAAGAAATCTATATTTTGGGAGCTACCCTATTGGAAAGTCCTAGAGGTCCTGTCTTCAATCGACGTGATGCACGTGACAAAGAATATTTGCGTAAACCTGCTAGGCTTCCTCGGCGTGTATGGGAAGACAAAAGATACACCGGAAGGAAGGGAGGACCAGCAGCGTATGAAGACCCAAACAACAAGCATACGGATAAAGGGCGTCATTACTTAAGCAGCTACGCTCTTACAAAAGCAGAGAAGGAAATATTTTTTGAGTGGCTGAGCAGTATCAAGGTCCCGGCTGGCTTCTCGTCAAATATAAAGGGAATAATAAATATGGCAGATAAAAAATTTCAAAACCTGAAGTCTCATGATTGCCACGTGATTATGACGCAGTTGCTTCCGATTGCATTGAGGGGGCTTCTATCGGAAAATGTTCGAGTACCCATTGTGAAGCTGTGTGCATTTCTCAATGCAATATCTCAGAAGGTAATCGATCCAGAAAGTCTGACAAGGTTACAGAAGGATGTGGCCCAATGTCTTGTTAGTTTTGAGTTGGTGTTCCCCCATCATTTTTCAATATTATGACGCATCTCCTGGTTCACCTAGTCGACAAGATTGCAATTCTCGGTCCTGTATTTCTAAACAATATGTCCCGGAAGGCTATGGAACAGAGGAGGTCATTGAGTTTTGTGTTGACTTTATTCCCGACATTAAGTCGATTGGTCTTCCTGAATCGCGGCATGAGGGGAGACTTAGTGGAAAATGCACGCTAGGAAAGAAAGCAATGATATGTAGGGACGGGCATTCTTTTACTCAAGCACACTACACAGTTCAACAAAGTTCCACCTTCGTGGCTCCGTATATCGAGGTACACAAGAATAGTGTACGCTCCAAAAACCTAGGGAAGCCTGACTCCTGGATTAAACAAAAACATATGGAGACTTTCGGCAGTTGGTTGCGATTACATCTCATGAATGACACCGATGTTGGAGATCAACTCTACTTATTGGCCGCGTCACTATCTTCAACTGTATTGACTTTACAAGGGTACGAGATAAATGGGAATACATTTTACACGATTGCCCAAGATAAAAAGAGTACCAACCAAAACAGTGGTGTTCGCTTTGATGCAACAGACGAGAATGGACAAAAGAACACATACTATGGTTACATAGAGGAGATATGGGAACTTGACTATGGACCTACTTTTAAGGTCCCTTTGTTTCGGTGCAGTTGGGTCAACATGAATGGAGAAGGGGTAAAGGTAGACCAGCTGTACGGAATGACAACAGTGGATCTCAAGAATCTTGCGTACAGAGACGAACCATTCGTCCTAGCCAATGATGTGGCTCAGGTTTTCTATGTGAAGGACATGAGCTCCAGACCGAAAAAAAGAAAAGATAAGGAAACAAATACAGCACACGATGACCCAAAGCGTCACATAGCTCTTTCAGGAAAAAGAAACATCGTGGGAGTCGAGGACAAGACAGACATGTCAACAGACTTTAATAAGTTTGATGAAATTCCGCCATTCACAGTGAAAACTGACCCAAGCATCCCGTTAAATAATGAAGAAACTCCATGGTTAAGGCCGAAGAAACGATCATGATCTAAGTATGAGTGTAATAGTATATAAAACAATTTATGTATGAGTGTTCTCAAAACCTTTTTATGTATGAGTGTTGACAAAAACTGGTGAGAAGCTCGTGTACAAAACACACGGTATCACCTGCATACAAACCGTATTCGGTCGATGAACTGAAGGATTTCTAGATAGAATAAAACACACGGTATCACCTGCATACAACCCTACTGTGGCTAGAGAGTGCCCGCATATCAAATGCACCGTAGGGCGTATGCAGGTGAAACCGTTTGATTTGTATTCGGTCGATGAACTGAATGATTTCTAGATATCCGCTTCACTCTTTCTGCTGCAACAAAAACGGGCATTCGATACAAGCAGCGGCAAGACTTCTTTAATGATCTGCAACCGTCCCAACAAGTGTTGGGGATATAGCAGATCATCAAAGAAGCCTTGCAGCTGCTTGGATCCGACCAAGGGGCATGGCTACCACTTCCACCACCACCACTCCCACCTCCTCGGCAATTCATTATTGTGTCACCCTAATCCAGTGGTTGGATTCAACCTACCCGAGGGCTTGTGTTTCCAACATCGTCGTTGGATTCAACACAATAATGCTAGGGAACATGCCAGCGGGTAGGCTAAATCCAACCATTGGGTTCGGTGGCAAAGGTAGACGCTCGTTGTGTGCCGTTCGCTGCAGGGACATCGCTATTTATAGGCGATTAGAAGGTGTACCTGTGGATGAGGTGGGAGTGCAGATCCAACAGGTCACAAGCCCTCAAAAGAAACACACCCCTGATCCAACGGCTCGCAAGCGCTTGAAAGAAACACACGATCCGTGTGCTTCTCTAGTCCCGGTTGGTAACACGAACCGGTACTAAAGGCCCTGATCCAACAGCTCACAAGCGCTTGAAAGAAACACACGATCCGTGTGCTTCTGATCAAACGGCTCACAAGCGCTCTAAAGAAACACACGATCTGTGTGCTTCTGATCCAACGGCTCACAAGCGCTCTAAAGAAACACACGATCCGTGTGCTTCTTTAGTCCCGGTTGGTAACACGAACCGGTACTAAAGGCCCTGATCGAACAGCTCACAAGCGCTCGAAGGAAACACACGGTCCGTGTGCTTCCAATCCACTGTTGTCATTCTGTACCTATCCAGTCGATTACCTGAAGGATATCTCTATACAGCCCAATGGTGGCTCGTGAGTGCCTGCATATCAAATGCACCGTTGGAGCTCAAATTTAAACACTTTTCATGTTGAAAGTTTAGTGAGATATTGAATTTAATAGATATAAATTAAATCAATAGATATGAATTATAATTCAATAGATATAAATTAATTCAATAGATATAAATTAAATAGATAGATAAATTAGATTTTTATCAACAATTTGATATATTATTTGTATATTTCTGATAAACAGATCAAAAGATATTAAATTTATAAGTTTAACTAATGTCTTAATGAATTTATAGGTTTATTAAAAAATTTAAAACTTAATTTGACTAATGTCTTAATGATATAAATATATAGATTATATTTTTTTGAACAATTTGATATATTATTTGTATTTTTCTGATAAAGAGATTAAAAGATATTAAATTTATAAGTTTATTGCATTTTAAACTCTTTATTAAAAAAATAACTTTAGTCCCGGTTGGAACCACCAACCGGACCTAAAGGTATTTTGGCGCGCGCCTTTTCGGTGCCGCCGAAAATTGTCTTTAGGTCCGGTTGGAGGCACCAACCGGGACTAAAGGGTTGGTCTTTAGTCCCGGTTGGTGCTGCCAACCGGACCTAAAGACCCTTTAGTCCCGGTTGGGGTGGTGAACCGGGACTAAAGCTATTTTTTTAACTGCTTCTTCTTCCTCCTCCCCCAAATCTCCTCATTCTTCTAAGGACCAGCGCGAGGAACAAAATCACGCCATCAGACTGCCAAATTCCCGCGCCGCCGTCCTGCTCCTCCGCCGCCTGCTCCTCCGCCCTCCTCTTCCTCCCCTTCGAGCCGTGCTTGCAGGGACGAACGGAGCCGGCCCAATCGAGCTCTTCTCTCCTGCCTCTGGCCGCCGTCACCACGGACGGATTCGGCACTGTCCGACCTCCTCTGGCCTCCCCGAGCCCTCCATCGCCTTCGAGGTGAGCTCCTGGTCCTCCTGGACCCCTCTGCCCTCTCCCTCTCTCTCTGTACCTCGCCGTCGTCGCGATCCTCCGTCCGCCGCCATGGGTAGAGCTCGCCGTCACTACTCCGGCGACCCAAAAGGGGCGGCGCCACCACCATATGGTTTGCCGTCGTCCGCCACGTCCAACGCGCCCGTCCGCACGTCCTCTCCCGCTCGGAATCGTCCAGCGTGTGCGCGCCTTGCTTGCTGCTTACAGTGCTGACGTCAACCGATTTTAATCGTTTTCTATAATTGTTAAATCCCTGACATGTGGGACCCGTTGTCAGACTTATTCTTTTGCAGAAATTCCAGAAATTTGTATAAACTTGTAAAATTCATAATTAAATATCTGTTTATCAGAAAAATATGAATAAAATACTAAAATTCTCAGAAAAATTAGATCTATCTATTTATTTCAAATTCATGCATGATTGAACAACTTCAATTAAGAGTTGTCTAGATTCACCAAAATGCCACTTTATGTAATTATGGGGTTTTCCCCAAATATTATATTTGGACCTCATTTAAATTGGTTATCAGGTGTTAGGGTTTATTTTAAATCCATGTAACTTTTATGTCATCATTCTTGTATGCGCATTGCACGATGCTATGTTGAATGCTTGTCATTTCTGTTTTCCGGTGTTCTGTCCCTTCTCGGTAGAACGAGGGAAAGGTTGTAGGAATTTTGTATTAGCTTATATTGTATTATATTAGTCTCTTATATTTGTGTAATAGAAATATTGTATCAATTTTGTATTAGCTTATATTGTATTTATTAGTCTCTTATATTTTATTAGAGAGGGAACTTGTATGAAACTTGTATCAATTTTGTATTAGCTTATATTGTATTATATTAGTCTCTTATATTGTATTAGTCCAACATTGTATGTTCAAGTGATATATATCACGACGACGCTTAGGAACAACGGGCGCAGCAACGCGCGCCTTTCCTTTTAGTACCATTTTGCAGCAACACGGCAGAGACGGCTCCGAAAATAACCTTCGCATTTTGCAGAAACCATGGATCCAGTCGGTAGAGATGAAAATGACGAACATATCCTCGAGGATATGATCCGCGGCGACGATGTCGCAAGTCAATTCCTGAACGAGTCCGGTGAGGGGGATGAGTCTCTCAACCGAGGTGACGGCGGCCCCGACGCCTGGGAAGAGGCCGTACTCGGTGAGGGGGAAGCCGACGAGGCAGAAGCCGGTGGCTCGGGTGCCACATTGATCAACAAAAACTCCAGAGAGGTGCATATATATATTTATATTAATTAATTTAGCCTCCGTTGTCTATATACACATATTAACGGTCTTTCTTCTTTTAGCCCTCCAGATCGAGCAAGTCCACTGCGAGGACGAAACGAGGACCAACCAGAAAGTTGGAGGACAATGTCCGGTACAGGATCGAGGTGGTCGCTGCAGACGGCGAACCCATTGCTCCAACAGATGTCAAACAGAAGTTTGTGAAGCAATGCGGTGTCATTGTTAGGGACTTCGTCCCGATCACCATCCAAGAATGGAATAAGCCAAAGGATCGTGATCTTACCTGGCTCGGCGACGAAGGCAAAAAAACACATTTTTCAAAAGGTCATGCATAATTTCACCTTGCCGTGGCCAGAGGTGGATCCAGAGGAGGGGGAGCCATCTGAGGAGCAGATGGATAAACTTAAAAAAGAGCTAGTAGATAAAGTCAAGGCGTGGGCTCTTAAGAAGATGACCAAGCTATTTAACAAATATAAGAAGAGATTGTACACCGACTATGTGTTGAAAGGAAAAACTCCGGATTTCGATCGAGGGTACGAGAAGATAAGAGACTATTGGGATGAATTTGTAGCGTACAAGAAATCGGAGGCAGCTCTGGCAAAGTCTGAAATAAATAAGGCAAATGCTGCTAAGAAGAAGTACCACCATAATATGGGGCCCGGTGGCTATGCCCGTTCCATGCCTAAGTGGGACAAAATGGAGAAGGACCTGCTGGATCAAGGGATTGTACCAGAGCCTATTAGAGATGGATGGATCGAGCGGTCCCGAAATTGGTTCTACGGGCATGGGGGCACACTGAACGCTTCTACCGGGGACTGCATATATAACAAAAGACACAAGGATAATCCTGTACTACCCATCGATGACATTAGAAAAGCAGTAAAGGATGTTGAAGAGGGACGGTTCCGTCCCGATAGAGAGAATGACGAGCTTGCACGCGCCCTTGGGAATAAAGAACATGAAGGACGAACACGAGGCACCCCAGGCTCCAAGCCGTGGGCACATGGGTTTCCCGTGGAACAAAAAATATGGCCCGACAGAAGTCATATGAGGAGAAAAGTAAGGGAGCAAAAGGAAGAAGCCGAGAAGGCAGACCGGCTCCGCGCGCTAGAAGAAGGGTACAAGCGGCAGCAGGAGCAAATCGACCGACTTAGCCAGCAAGGCACTCTCGCCCTATCTCAGCAGCACGTCGATGCTGCCGCCCCATCGAATCGGAGAAGCAGCGTGGCTTCGAGCAGGCTCGTTGATGATGATGATCCTCTTCGTCGCTACCCAGTGGATGATATCACGGAGACCACAACTTGTGAGCTACATGTGAAAGTGATGAACATATTGGACCTATTGGACCTATTAGCATGAAGGTGGCGGTCGGCTATGCCATACCTATTGGACCTACACCAACTTTCCATTGCTCCCCTGTTCCCTCTTGGCTACGCTATTGTCGGGGTGGATGAAGTTTATAAAGGATTTGAGGAGCTGAACCTGGATCACCCCGCAGGTGAAGATGGGGAGATCGCTGAACTTGGAGAAGCCAGAAAAAACACCATTCTATGGCGAAAGGAATTAATCGTTCTTCCAAGGCCATCGACCCCTCAGAGTAGCGATCCAGCGCAACACTCTCCAGCGCAACAGTCTTCTCCGCCGTCGCCGCCTCAGGCCCCGTCTCCGCAACCTCAGTCTCCAGCGCGTGAGTCTCCGCCGCCTCAGTCTCCAGCGCGGCCGTCTCCGCCGCCTCAGTCTCCGCCGCCTCAGTCTCCGCCACCTCAGTCTCCGGTGCATTCGGGTAGGTTGGGGTTGGGTAAGAACCGATTACCGAAACGTACGTTATCACCCCTACCAAAAATACCTCACAAGAATATGGTCAAGAGACCTTACGACCGTACACCGGAGGAAAACGCGGTGTACGCAGAAGCCGAAAAGGTCGCGTGGTTTGCTAAGTTGAAGGAGAAACCGAAAAAGTTTCCCGACACCCCAAAAGAGCATGGCAAAGTCGTAGCAATGCTGAAGAATATGCAGCAACCCCCGCCAGCGGAAGAACCAGACTACGAACGCTCTATTCATAAGGCGACGAAACGGAAAGCAGAAAGATCAGTTCCCCAGCTCGGAACACAGAAAAAACAATCAGTTGCCCTGCTCAAAGTGGTCTCCAATACCGAGGCGGGGTCGAGCAGAGTACGGCCCGTTGTTCCGATCGACGACAAGTCTTGTACACCTGAGATTGTTGCCATGTTCGGAGAAGCAGCCGCTGCTCAGGGCTTGACTATTCATCAGTACTTAGACCGAATAGATTATCAGAAAGTTGCAGACTACACATACAAGCACGGGCGTCCTCTCGTCAAATCTGAGTTGGTCAAAGATCTACCAACAAAAATGCGAAGATTGCATAATTGGTACATGGCAGCCTCAAAGAGAGGGGGGGGGGGGGGGGGGATTGGCTCTACATTAAATATGATAACAAGGCTTTCGGGTCTGGAAATGGAGTGACAATGATTCAATTTTCTGAATTATTTCAGTTGTTCCAACAAAAAGCCCTCGACAAAGCTATCATCAGTGCCTATTGTCTGTAAGTATTATTTCTGTAATTAATTTTCTTGCTAGCTCACCTCGTTCATTGTATTTTATAATCTTACTCATCACTATATTAATTATGCAGAATGAAGATTCTCCAATGCAGAAGACGACAAATCTATGACATTGGGTTCATTGATCCAAATGTCGTTCATGAAAAAGTTCTCGTTAAACATTACCAAGATACAGAGAATAATTTGGTAAATGCATTCTTGTTTAACGAAACCAAAAGAGAGATACTATTTCCATACAACTTCGAGTAAGTGTTACTGTCTTGTACACATTATTCTATTTCGCTTAATTTCTCGATGTTAAGTGTATAATTGATAATTTATGCATGCGCAGCTTCCACTTTATTCTGCTAATTATTGTACTGGACAAATGAACAGTACAAGCCATGGACTCGAGACGTCATCCCCTTGAGCACTGGGAGAGCATGCAGATATGCCTACATAGGTAATTTCAATCATTATGTCAGTATATCGATAGCAATTAATTAATATATAAGTCCTTTATTCATTTTCTTTGCCGGACAGGGCTTGGAAACGATTCACTACAGCCGCCAAGGATAGGGGTGCTTGGGCGGAGAAGCTTGACTTTAAAAGATTAGATGTAAGTACTACTAGCTATATCCGTGCATCATCTCTTTGATTCTAATTTCAATACCATTACAATTCTTGATTTTTATTTTCATTGAACTTTGTTCCTGTAAAGTGCTTGGAGCAGCCAGAGGGGACAAATTTATGTGGATACTACGTCTGCGAGTTCATTCGTCAGACGTGTTGTGAGAAGGGCAGAATTTTAAAACAACTTGAAGTGAGTATGCAATATTCACAATTTTTGTTTATTCCATCAATTTTGTTTAGTTTCATTCATATATATTGATCACTTTTTTAATTAGATCGAACGATTGCGAGACGGCCTTCTACCAATGGATCGTGTACGAGCAATCCAGGAAGAAATTACCGGATTCATAGATGCAGAGGTCCTAAATACGAATGGAGAATACTATACTGATTCTAATGCATATGCGGAAAGTAGAAGATGATGTATTTATATTACAAGGTGATCGAGTGTAAAAAAGATGTGACGACGATCGTGTGTGTAATATATTTGTAACGATAATGTTTAATATATAGTGGTTCCCCATATTGATTCTACATTTTGGTATTTTAATTTCATTTTTTACATAATCAAATAGGTCTTACTTTTCTGAACATTTTGGTATTTTATTCATATTTTTATGAATTACAGAATAAGCATTATTGATTCTACAAAATTAAACCTTTTTCTGGAATTTGTGAAAAAAAAATTCGGCCAATAGTCCCGGTTCGTAACCGGGACTAAAGCTCCTGGGCCCGACGGCAGCAGAGGGGCCACGTGACGCCGGCATTAGTTCCGGTTGGAGTCCCAACCGGGACTAGCTTTAGTCCCGGATTGCTAGTCCCGGTTGGGGAACCGGGACTAATGGCCCAACCAAACCGGGACTAATGCCCCTTTTTCTACTAGTGGGTTTAAGGATTTCCAGTTAACTTTGTGTATGTGCAATTCGCCACAAAAAACAAAACAAACTTTGTGTATGTGCAAATTGAAACAGAAGTATATATGCAGAAATCTGAACTGAACTGGATGTCAATTGTTGCTCCTAACTGAATTTGAACTTAATGGCACCAACCACTGAATTTGAACCGAACAAAATGGCAACTATTGCCCATAACTGGACTGAACTGGATGGCACCCAGAACTGAACTGAAGTTTGATTTTTGCATGTGCAGAATTGTACATAACTGATAGCATGAATTTTGAACTGAAGCTAAGATTGGCATGTGCTTGTGCACTACCTCTCCAGTCACAAGTCACATGATTGCAATCTGAATTTAACATTCAAGTCACACTACTCAATGTGTACACTCAATTCACATCAATTACTATCTCAATTTTGCATTTAGCTTGTCTTTGTTTAACCCTTTTTGCTGTTGCCGCTTCTCAAGTGAAAACACTAGTACATCCACGCAAGCAGCGGATCAATGAAAAGCGAGGCAAGCAGCAGAGCAGCCGTCTGAGAAGACTCAGTGGCGTTGGCTTCGTGGCCTCGACTAATCAGCGGCGTCGATGGTGCTTTGTTCGCGGCTCGACTGTCTCGACGGGACAGCAGCTGGCTTCTGCCGCCTCCACGGCTAGGCGGCGTCATGCCCCGGAAGGGAAGCAGCGGCTGGCTCCGGCGCCTCCACGCTTTGGCGGCTTCGTGCCCTGATGGAGCAACGGCGGCGCTTTCCCATCCCGCCGGCGTAGCGAATCTTCGGACGAGAGCGATGTCCAGCTTCAGGCTGGGCCGTCTGCACGTCGTGGCACCGCGCCGTCACATCGCCGGGGCAGCCGCCTGCACGGCCACTTCTCCAGTGCTGCTCCCCTCGATGGGCAACGGCAGGCTCGATCGGAAGGCGCGCGCGTACAGCCCCGAGGATGGGAGGGAGGGGCATGCGTGTGGGGTGGTTCCCGGGGGGTGGGAGCGGGACGAGAACTGTTCCTCTGTTCGTAAACAAATGACCATAATACCCCGACTAATTACATTTAATTTTTATTTTAATGGTTGGACGGCTGAAATAATTTAGGTGAGTACATTCAAATCGAACGGCTGAAATAATTTAAGATGGAAGCTACCTAAAACTAATTTGTTCCTAATGTTTTTCAAAAATCACTCGACAAATTAAGTCGATCCT
The DNA here is from genome assembly GCA_012064385.1 of Puccinellia tenuiflora. Classification (NCBI taxonomy): domain Eukaryota; kingdom Viridiplantae; phylum Streptophyta; class Magnoliopsida; order Poales; family Poaceae; genus Puccinellia; species Puccinellia tenuiflora. The sequence continues at coordinate 176,728 of QRDG01000528.1, forward strand.
GCCGTCCGTCCGCGGTCTAAAATGGACACGTGTCAAGAATATTTCCGAGTGCTTGTCTACCGAATGCACCGACCAAAAACACTCGGACAAACAAAAAATTTGTCAAGTGTATTTGTGCCGAGTGTTTTATCCAGACACTCGGCAAAGTTGTGTGTTTTTGTGCCCGATAAAAAAAAAAACTTTGGCAAACCGGCCGGTACTCAGTCGGCAAGCCAGCCGTTTACGGTAGTGTGTGTATTTTTAAACAAAAATATCTATTGGATCATGGTCCCATGCAGATCTCAAACGATATCTACATCTGCACTCCACTCTTTTTTTTTTTTTTTTTTTTTTTTTTTTTTTGAGAAAACGAGAGCTGCATATATTCATCAAGAACAAGGATACAAACGATGCAATGCATGCACACCATACAAACCGAATTCGACGAACGACCAAGCATCCAGATGCTGAAGAACACCACAGAACAACACACACGCCTGCCTCCGAAACTCCGCAGCACCACCATCGCCGGCGAAGAAAAAAACAGGGCACAACATCACCTGAGGAAGAGAACGCCTACAAGGTTGAAGCCTGGAACCACCCGTCGCAAGCGACGGGATCTTGATCGATGAACGCGCATGGCGAGGCAACCCTCTCCTCCAGACCCAGCACCGGCAGCGCCAGATCTTCCGCCTGCAAGCCATCCAACCCTCTGCAGCAGACCCCAGCAAGAGCCGCCGGACGACGCCAAACTCCGGCCACCGAAGCATTCCAGATCCATTAGAACCCTCTTCCAACAAGCCGCCATGGCCGCCGAAAAGAACAGATCGACATGGATCTGAGCAACCACCGCGCTTATTGATCCCGCCATCACCGAAGCTTGAGATCCCAGCCAGCCACCACCACGATGACCTAGCAAGGACCAGCTCCAGCGGCTCGCTCCGCCGCGCGCCAACAACGGCAAGTCAGGCGACACTGGCATAACGCCACACCGCCACAAGGGCAACATACCTAGATCTACCCCTAACCTTACTATGTACAGCGAGAAGCCTACCACCTACTCCATTCACCCGCCGGCCAGCGTACCCGCCGGAGAGGGAAGGGAAAAGGGGCGGCGGAGAAGACCCGGGGCCGACTCTCAAGGAGAAGGGAAAGGGAAAGGGGAAAGTATCTTGCCACCGCCGGAGTTGAACCCCCACTCTAGTTAACTAGGCCAACCGCCATGACAGCGGGGACTGATGGACTACCTCACTTGCCTAACAACAACGTGCCACCCTCTGACCTCTCACAGACTCACCCTCCCACCAACACGTACATTTTGCGCCTAACCTCGATCCATGACCTGCAAACTCCTCATTCAGATCTCGATTTTGTTAGCGATCCCTCTGATCGTGTGCTCAATTTTGTCTTCGAGTTCTGTTGGGATTACATTTGGTTCAGTTTTTGCGTGCGTAGATGAAGAGATTGAGGAACGTGCTGCTGCGCAAGTGCAAGAGCTTGTTGCGAAGCAGCTCGTCGCGCTCCTACGGCAACCTCCGCTCCATGTCCGCCAGGGACATCGCCGGCGACGAGGCGGCGGCAACGTCCACCGCTGCCGGCGACGGCGCCGCGGTGGTGTTCGTGGGCAGCTCGCGGCGGCGATACGTGATCAGCGCCAAGCACCTCAGCCACCCGCTGATCACCGCGCTCATCGACACCACCGAAGACGGCGGTGGGGGCGGGAGGATCGAGAACGATAAGGCGCCGGGCGTGGCCGTCAACTGTGAGGTGGTGCTGTTCGACCACCTGCTGTGGATGCTCGACAACGCCGCCGACGACCTCCGCGCCGGCACCGGCGAGGACGACGCCGTGAGGGAGCTGGCCCAGCTCTACGCGACGTGCTAGCCATCGATCGTCGATTGATACGATCGACATTGATGCATCCATGCGTGTGCATGGTACTAGTCGTCGTTTCTGAATTTGATTGATTTTTTGTGCGTTACGTTCTTGCATGCAATCGCACGAGATCTAAGATTCTCGGGCGCGAGGCTAGCGGAAGGATTTTTTTTTAGAACACTACTGCAGAAAGTTTATAGCCACCAGGTGGTTAGTGACAGGCAAAATTGTGCTCGTCACTAGTAAGTAGTACCAGCGACGGGTATAAATAAGCCTGTCACTAGTAAAAAATACTAGTGACGGGCACATAAAAGTGGTCGTCACTAGTATTTTTTTGGGAGGCTGGCTCAAAGGGAAAATTACTTAGTGACAGACACATATAAATGCCTGTCACTGGTAATGATATGATCAATGACAGGCTCGAAAAAAATGACGCGTCACTAGTTTTTTGTGAAAACCGTCTGCAAGGAAAAAATTATTAGTGACAGACATCTATAAACACATGTCACCAGAACAAATTGTTTTTTTCCCCAGACAGTTAACCAATAACTAGCAGGAAAAAAACTCACTGGACTGGCCAAAAAAGTTCGCGGGACTTGCCAAAAAAAAATCGCGGGACATGCCAAATATCTAGTGGACTTGGCCACGATCCTAAATTTTTGCATCGATCTTGACTCGAGCAGTTTTCTCCCGAGCCCTCATGTCCCCCCGCCGACGACGACGCCGGTCCTCCCCGTGCCGCCGCGCCGCAAGGCCTCCCTGCCGACACCGCGCCGTAAGGCCTCCCCGCCGACGCCGCGCCACAAGGCCTCCCGCCGCCTACGCTGCAAGGCCTCCCGCCGCCTATGTTGCCGGCGCCGCTATTCCTCCCCGTCGCCTACACTGCCGTCGCCGGGGCTGCTGCTGGTTGCCGCCGTCCTCACCGGGACCGCTGCTGGTTGCCCCCTCTATCGCCATCGACGGAGGACTGCCGCGATTGACGGAGGACTGTCGCCATCGATGGTTTGTCCTCTCCCCTAGTCCCCTCTATGCCCTTTGCCCGGCCATCTAGTTCCTGCGATTAGAATAGATTCAGCGGGATGTTCACCATTTTGCTATACACCGCTCCCGCGTCAGACTGCAGTATCCAAGTATGGAAATTTCCTCCAAGTATCCAACCACCGGCCATCACAGAAGGCATTGCAGTTTAATCTGCCGAGTTCTGTGGGTGATGGCCATCCCATCCTAAACCAATCTATTGTCCTTGTGTCTCCTTGTCAATTTGTTTCTCCTAGCGCCAATTAAATCATCTGTAATTCTATTTTCTTTTCTGTAAATATTTTTTTAACATACATATCATGATTAATGCAGGAATTGAGGAATGAAAGTTTTGATCAGTAAGAAATCATGTATCAGGTTAACTTCGATCTTATACTGAGGACCGTCTCAAGCACATATTGTATATATATGCTCTTTATGGATGATGAAAATAGCGAATCAAAAGCTGTAAACTAAGGGCATCTTGTTGTATTCACATTTGCTTGCTCTTTTTGTGGTTAGCCCGACGAATTTCTGTCTTTTTTTTGTCTTGTTCCAACTTCCAAGGGTGCTTCCTTCACTCCTTTATATTTGGAACTTCTGTGTGAAGCACCAATCAGGTCCATGGCATCTTGATAATTGCTGAGCCGTCGGGCTTCTTATGTACCATGTCATAATCTGAAGAAGAAGAAGCAGAGTAGCATATACAATGTGCACTACTGGAATTGAAGTGTGGCAGTGTGTTTGGCATTGAACCATAAAATCAATTCATATAGGTACAGAATTGTAGTTGTAGTTCGGTGCAAATGCCCTATTAGAACTAAGGATTCTTTATTTATTTCTGATATAAATAACCATTATTAATGGTCGATTGATAATGCTCTGTATGTACAAATGAATGATATTTACAAACAATAGCTGATGCCTTTGTAAAACTGCAGGTGTGCCCACTACCCATCTATCACTGATTGGATTTGTAAAACTGGGAGTTTACCCGATCAGGGTTTGCCAGTTCTCTATGGTGGCATCTTGCATGTCTAATGTGTCTGAACAAATCTCTATATACCTTTATCTTCTCTTATATTGATGGGACCTTACCACATAAAAAGTAATATTATCATGGCTCCTGAAACTGCACTTGCATATTTTCCAAACTACAAGTGATTTATTCTCTCTGCAGTCATGTAAAACATTTACTGCTTGGTTTTTTTGGCATCCGTTGTAA